>JAQZBX010030147.1:0-26954 GCA_029593785.1 Cabassous unicinctus | reverse complement strand
GAGTTGGAGAGATAGACATTAATCAAGAATTACATAAACCTTGTAAGATCACAACCGTGACAGATTCTATGAAGGAGAGAGGCATGAGACACTGATCTTGGGCTGGGGGCAGAGGGGCAGGAAAATCTGTCCTAAGGACGTGATGCTTCATTTGAGAGCTGGGGATCTGCAGGGGTTAACTGGGCCACAATGGGAGGGAAGACCGTTCCATCAGAGGAGCACTGCGTTCAAAGGGCCTGTGGTGTGAACGGGTGAAAGGAGGCAGCACGGCCAGAGTGGAGAGACCACGTGAGGGCTTTGGGAGGAGAGCCCTCATTCCCCTCTCCCGATGTTTTCTCCAGGTAGAGGTAACGTCCGGAATTGCAGCACTCCTGGCCTTTTTCTACTCCTCACTCACTCACCTTCCTTGGGGTGGAGTGGAATGGCCTACGTGGTGGGTCTGGAAGGAGAAACTGGGCAGGTGTAGCTGGTGTCTGCCTTTCCTCTTCGGGAGGGAGCTGCCTGCAGGGAGCTTGAGCTTCCCCTGGTCCTGCAGCACGGCCTGTACTGGACCAGCACCGCCAGCCTTGTTCCCGGGCTCAGCTCATGGACCACACATCCACAGAGTCGACCTTCATCCTCCAGCCTACCTTTATCGCCAACAAAAATGCCATTTTGGTCTCCATTTGCTTACTTTTTTGTCGTATTTGTCCACTGTTCAGAGCTTGGTGGGAAAAGTGATGCTATTTATAGGGTGCTCAAAGCTCCCAGCATGTGTAAGTTGAGGCCAGATAGCTAAGCAGGGCCCAGACCATTCAGAGCCTGGCAGGTTTGTGATGGGTTTGGATTATATTCCGGGAGGGACAGAAGTTTTTGAAGGGGTTTATAAGCAGGGGAGGGGTCTGATCAGATTTGCATTTTGAGAAGTTCCTTCTGGCTGCTGTGTGCAGAACAGAATTAAGGATTCTTGATTCTGAGTGGGCCTCTCCCTTCCTCTGTCCCTGACTCCAAACACGTCCTCTCAGTTCGTGGCTTCAGGAGGCCCAAGAACAAGCAGAGCTCCAGCAGGTGGTCCTGGGCCCAGAGGGGAGAGTCAGAGGCAGCTCTTCTCCAGCCTTGGCTCCAGCAGAAGGGGCAGCTGTGGTTCCCCCTCTAACCTGTCCACCCACCCGCCATGGTGTGTTAAAATCATACTGAGAAACCTAGGGCTTACACTGAAAAGTGACTTACCTGCCTTTTTCAGTTGTCGATACTGAAAAGAGAAAAGGTACCGTTTCTGGGTAAAAAATGCAGTTTTGGTTAGGAAAGGGTGTGTGACAATGATTCTTTTCATCTCGGGATGGACTGCATCTCAGGATTTAGTGGTGAGATAGGCGAAGCGTTTGCAGTATGATGGGGAAGTAAGAGGAGAGTGGCAGTGGTTTGCCTGGACGAGGGAAGATGAAACGATGGTCAACTGTGATCAGGGCTGGAAGGAAACCATCAGGGGACTGAGAGAATAACAGGGAGGCTTTCCTTTATATAAGGGACTGGGGAGGCCTCTTTGAGGGAGTGATTTTAAAGCAGAGAACTACATGATGAGAAGGCATGCCCTGGCAAGAGAAGTGTGGGGAGGAGTGGGGTGGAGGAGGTGAAGAATTCTGTGAGTGAAAGCCAAAGGAAGGAAGCCGGAGTGGCGCAGAATGAGTTGGAGACTCAAAGGGGCAGATTATAGCAAGCTGCAAAGCAACCTGGCAAATGTTGAAGGAGCAATTGACTTAGCCAGAGTGAGAGGATGGTTTAGGAGGGCTTTGAAGGGGAGACAACATTTGAACTGGGTCTGGAAGGACAAGTAGGAATTCTTCAGGTAGAGAAGGAAAAGAAGCACATTCCAGGGACAAGAATAGTTGTTTAAAAGCAGGGAGGTGTGAAAAGACATGATCTGGGATAGTAAAATTCTTTGGGAAAAATACTTAATTAGCACCATGGCCTCTGGCTCCAGTTATATTCTCCCCATTTCATGTTTTCTTTCCCATGTGTTTGCCTACCTGGGAGGGGTATCTGAGTGTTTTCACTGAAAATAAACCTCAGGTAGTTTTATTTACTGCTCAGGCTATGAAAAGCCCTCAGTATTGGGCCAGGTTACGCAGAATGCAACCAAAACCAGCCCCCAAATATTTATTTCCTTAGCCTGTTTATCTTAGGTGGATTCAAAGAGGTGTATTAGGCTGGTGCCGAGATGAGCTAAAATTTGAAAGTTGGTCCAAGTAGCAAAATGCTGGGAGGCTTACAATGGCTTAACCGAGCAGAAAGTCAGTACCCTGTTGGCAAAGAGAAATTGAGAATAAGGAAACTTCTTGAATAATTCAAATCATAAATGAAACACTTTGGCTTTAATTTGTGCTGCTGTAGAGATCGTAACTTCCTTTCTCACAACACTCTACGACTCAGCGCTCAGAGGACAGTACCCAAACAGGCAGCAATTACACATAATCATATATTTGGAATCATTTCCCATCATGCGCCATGTATTAGTCGGGGTTCTCTAGGGAAACAGATTTGACAGGACATGTCTGTAAATAGTATGAGGTTTTGTATAATTCTCTCACATGACCATGGGGATGCACAAGTCCGAATTCCACAGGCAGACTGCAAACCAGGGGCTCTGATGAAAGTCCTTGATGAGTTCCCAGGAGACATTGACTGTCCAAAGTCAAGCTGGAAAATTATGTCAATGCTGAAATTGCTTCCCCTTTTAAGGCATTCAACTGATTGGATAAAACATCACTCATTGCTGACGACAATCTCCTTGGTTCATTGTAGATGTAATCAGTCATCTATGCAATCAACTCACTGATGATTAAAGTCCATAAATGTCCTTGTATTACAGTTAGCCCAGTGCTTGCTTGACCAAACAACTGGGCACAATTACCTGGCTGAGTTGACACATTAGCCTAACCATCACACCCCCTCCACAGAATGACCTGTTTACCTTGGAAGCCATAAGAAATCCAACATCCAAGGCTATCCCACATCACTTTCTGTGTTGTCACCTTTACATCCCCTTTTCCGATTCAAGCACTCAAAGCTCCCAACCCTCCAAACTCTTCTGTGCCTTCTGGATGTGTGGTCTGTCATTAGCAAAATCCCCTATAGCCTCAAATTGTTTCCTGGCATTTTCTTCATCTTCTTGCAGCCCCAACTGAAGTCCCCTGCAGCCCTCTCAATTGGTGCTCTTCCCCCCACCTCTCCTACATTCTTCATTCCACTGAGCCTGCTGCCAGTCTTCTGTTTTTCCCACTCTTTAAAATATTCCTGCACATTTAAAACACATGCCATGGGACTCTACCTTATCCTACTCCTCCTTTTGAGTTATTTACTTTCCTCCTCCTCATACCCCCTTGTTTATTGATAATTTTAGCACCTGGATTTCAGTCTTCCCACCACAACTTGGGTCATTTTATCCACAGAGATGATTCATCCAACACCTTGGCTTCTCAGTTGTGAGGATCTTGCCTTCAACCCCACATCAACCTTCTACTCCCTAACCATACCCTAGACTTTGTGTTATCAATTACTTCACCACTTCAAAATCTCAGCTTCACTCCAGGAACTTCCTGACCACTGTCTACTTCTATTTCAGCCATTCCCTTCAGTCTCCCAACTACAGTACTTCTTTGGCCCCACTCAGACCTCCAATCCATCAAAATTCTTTTCTCTATCCATCAGTTTCCTCTGTATCCAGCTTAGAGTTTATGGGCTACTTTGTATACATTTTCTGGCATGCCACTCAACTCCTTTGTTCATCTCTCCCTTCTTTGTACTTGTTGGCAAAACTCCAACTCTTTGCCAATACCTGCACCCAAGCAGCTGAAAGTGGCTTGAGAAAAGCATGCAACCTTGCCCTCTGGCCTTACATTAAATTCATGACCATGGATCTTCAGAAGTCTCTCAGCCCTGCCTGGCTAAGCAGCTTCATTTCCCTTGTCGATTCATTTCCCACTCTCTGAGAGAGCTATTTGCCCCCTCTTTTCTCTTTCCTCAGACCATTAATGCTTTCTTCTCACCACTTACTCTCAGCTGATAGCCTTGCTTCTTATTTCCTTGGAAAACTGAAAGTGATCCAAAGAGAACCTTGAAAGGATTCAACCACCAGATCTTTGATCCAACCTGCATCTGTACCATGTGCTTTACCCCCTTCTATTCCTTGAATGTGACATCTTTGCTCCTACAAGAGGTTGGCCCTCCACCTCTGCACTGGATCGCATCCCCTCTCACCTACTCAAGGACTTTGTCCCTGCATTTGTCCATGATCACATCTCTCTGTCTCTACTGAATAATTCTGGCAAGCATTTAAACATACTGCAGTACTTCCTATCTTTAACCCTACATCCTGCTCAGGCTACAGTCTAATTTTTTGCTCTCCTTTATAGCAAAACTCCTTGAAAAACCTGTCTCTACTTGCTGTCTCCATTGTTTTTTTTTTTTTTTTTTTTTTTTTTTTTTTTTCTTCTTTTTCATTTTTTTGGTTCTCTCTTTAATCCACTCCTATCAAGTTTTGGTCTTCATTACTTCACCCAAAATCCATGTGTCTTCGTTGACCAATCCAGTGGAAAATCCTTAGTCCTTATCTCAACTTATGAGTAGCATTCAGCACATCACTCCTTTCTTTCTTGGGGTGTCCTTCACTTGGCTTGTGAAATACTGCACTCTTCTGGTTTCCTTCCTTATTGCCAATTCCTTCCCAGTTTCACTTGCTAGATCCTTCTCTTCTGGCTCTCTGGATGTTGGAGTATGCCTGTGCTCAGTCTGAACCTCTTTTCTTTGTCAACTACACACTCCCTTCCTAGATCACTTCCAGGCCCGTGCCTTTAAGAACATCTGTAAACTCATGACTTCCAGATTGATATCGCCTGCCTGTTCCGCTCCCTGGTCTCATTTCCTTCCCAGGGGACACATTTACTTATGTTTTGCACAACTCCAGGGGTCAGCATTGGCATTGGTAGTAAACAGAGACTTGTGCAATATCCAGACAATCTTCTGGCAGTTGACAATAAAGCATTTAGGGGAAGTGATGCCTTTTTCTCATTTGCACAGAGTCATTTTGTGGACTGGTGTCCAGGCTGTGGCCTCACAACTCTTGCCCTCCCTCTGGCTACACTCCATCCAGCAATCTTCTCCTGGCTGTTCTTCATGCAAGCCAAGACTGCAGTGGTCTCTGGGCCTGTACACTGCTCTCCCCCTGGATACTGTCATGTAGGTTTGTACTTGGCTTCCCTGCCTGCTCACATCATTCTAGGCTCTGCTCAAATATTATCACCCGAGATAAAGTAATAGCTCCTATCTCTCCCCTACTTTATTTTAATAGCCCTTATCTCTGCTTTGCATTATATTATAAATGTAAAATCTTATCTGTTTTTCTGCCTCCTCAATTAGTCCTTAAACCCTGGGAGGGCAGGGACTTTGTCTTGTTCACTGTTGAATTCCTGGAATCTAGAACAGTGTCTTGCATGTAGCAAGTTCTCAATACATACTTGTTGAATGAATGAATGGATAGCATGGTTATAATTCTTCATTTTACTAGGTGTGTGTTCTAGTATTCCATACATAGTAGGTGATCATCAAATGGGGATAATAACATTAAACTTACAGGGCTGTCATGAACCTTGAATCGGGTCACATATGCTTGGGGAGCTGCATGCAATAGCTCGGACCGTTGCTGTCATTGCTGAGCAATTAGCTGGTAGAGATGGGAATTGGAATTTCATGCATTCCATTATTACACAATTAATTTTTGAGCCCCTTGTACATGTCAGACATTGTTCGAGGTTTCAGGGGATGCAGCACTGAGAAAGCAAATTACTTACTCTCCTGGAGCTCAAGAGGTCTCAAAAGATGAAGTTTCTTATCTTTTGCTCTGCTTTGCTCTGACTTCACGAGGGTGTGGTCTGAGTAGAAGGCTCAGTTTTTAACACAGCAGAAAGGTGGTGTGGCCTGTTGGGATTCAGCAGTGAACGCCGGCTGTCTGAGGGTGAGGGCATTTTCAAATCCCAGCAGCCCCACTTAAAGTTCCCTGAATGGGAAAATTATATAATCTCTATAAAAATCAGTTGTCTCTCCAGTAAAATGCAGGAACTAGCCAAATCTACCTTGCTGGGCTTTTGTGAGAATAATTTATGTAAAGTACTTGGCATAGTACCTGGTGAGAGTTGAGTGCTCAGTTAGTGTTACTTGCTGAGCTCTTTTTAGGAGAGGCAGAAGAAGGAACAGGTACCGTTACAGAGCTCAGTGGAAGAAGGATGGAGATTTCTCAGACGGGTCCTGGCTGTAAGGGAATTTGTCACAAGAGACTGATGATTACAGAAGGCAATAGTGGGAGGGGTTGATAAGAGGGGAGACAGAGAAGCTGGCCTGGAAAGAGAAAAATGAGTCAAGTAGGCCTGAGAAAATAGAAAGAGGTGTCCTGGGGAAGATTTATGTTTGAGGAGATAATGTCTAAATCCCAGTGATGAAGGAAGGTGGGATGGGTTGGTAGGTTTGGGGCTGAGAATATAAAGGAGGAGAGATCTGCTAAGGGAAGTAGGTCTTTGTTTATTAGCTGACACCTTGAGAGGCTTAGGACCTGCTAAGTGGATGTGGGGCTGGCTGAGGAGCATTGAATGATCGTGCTTAGTAGAGTGAAATTAATTAGGAGTTTTTGGGGGTATTTGGGGCAGATACGGGAGGAGGGGATAGAGAAGGGAAGAGAGGAAACAGGGGTCTGTAAGGGACGGTGAGGTCAGTGAGGGATCCCTATGGCTGGGTGGCTGAAAAGACTTAAAGACAAGGGCAGTGAAATTGAAACTTCAAGGTTGTGGCCCTGCAACCCGCCTCCCCCCATGGTCCATGAACTGCAGGGACAGTTCTGATGTTGTCAATCAGATGGTTTAGGGGAGGCGTGAAAGAATTGATTTCTTTCAATCCAGTGTACACACACACACATACACACAGTATTGTTACACAAAATAATGATTATCCTTACCTGAAGTATATAGTAAAAGCATAACAGTTAAATATCAAAAATGGTTTTATTAATACTTCAAAAAGTTGAGTTCAATTGTTGAATCAGGGTTTTGGAAAGAAAATGGATTTGTAATTTAAGCGTTTTTTTCTTTAATGTTGCAACTTCCCTTCTGGAAAGTTAAAAATTAAAAGTTTGGAGCAAGAGGGCCTTGTAATAATGTCACTACTTCTATTTCATTTGGACTTTGTTAATAACATTCTCTTTAATATATTGTGGCAATAAACAATACTGGGAATGTTTAGTGGATAAGGCGATCATTTAATCTTACTTATTAGACAAAGTCTTTTGCAACCCTGGGATATGTTAAGTGACTTGTTGATTTTTCTCCTGTGGTTTCAAATTTAGTTTATTATGAATGAACTATATTAATTAAATATGTTGATTTTGTAACAAACATCGTCTTTGAAACAATTGCAAATTATATTGCGTTTCAACTAGAAAAATGTGAAACTCATTCCTGAGTTCAGGTACCCTGCTTAGCACTTTCCCTCATGACATCCAATAAACTTTGAGATGATGCAGTAAGTGGATATGATTAGCTCTAATTTCTGAATAAAATATCCCCCAAATCAGCTATCCAGTGAGGCTCCTTTAATAAAATTAACAACTCGGATTGTCTTTTTCAATCTGCCCATGAGATTTGGTGGGATATCTTTAGATGCTCCAACCCCAGGACACATAAAACAGGTTCCAAGCAGCACTGTTATGAGCGGCCGCTAGCCATTTTCTAATAGCGCCACCAGGTTTTCCAGTCAAACTTGCTGTCCTCTGCCTTTTAACCCCTTTATAGCACTTTAATTTAATTCATATTGATCAATAATGCCCTTTTCTAATTTTGTAAATATATCTAATTCAGTTGTGTGAGATTAAACTTAAACTATATAACAAATCCTCTATGAACTATCTCACCACACATTATCTGACATAAATGAAAAGTATTGCTTCTCTTACACTATCAGTGCCCTCATCAAGTTGGATTGCAAAATCTATGCTAGCCTGTGTATTCTGTACAATGATTCTGTGTTTTCACTGAGGAAGAGTTTTAATTTTATTAGCTGATTTATCATAAAATTATATATACCATATCTATATATGCTGAAAGAATAATGTTTTTAGGAGCATCCATTTTCTCTTTGACGACCTGATGTGCAACCACATATGTGAATGTTTCTTATAAACAGCTATGAATGACCAAAAATAATAAAACAAACTATATAGAACTCCTTAAGGGGGCAAGCTGTTTTCTATGGGCTTGACAACAACCCTGTAGACTAATTATAATTATTAGTTTCATTTAACATATAAGGAAATGAGGCACAGAGAGGTCAAGTAACCTGCCAGAGGTCTCAGAGCCTTTAAGAGGATGTTCTGGGAATCAGACCCAGGAAACTGGCTCCAGAGTTTGTGTTCTTAACCAGCAAACTGAACTACCTCTAAAATTAGGAATTGTATAAATAACCTGTCTTTTTTTTTTCTTTATTTGAAAAGACTTGAGGGATTCATTGAAAATATATAATTGCAAATAATACATCAGGGTCTGTCATTTTCAAAGGATGTTGCATAGTAGAAAAAGCCCGTATTTTAAATAATATTCATTATAAAATATTGCAATTAATTTTTTGCTTTTTAGAATGAAGCTCAAATGAAGTCCCAGTTAAGTGATTAGTTTTAAAGTTTTTCTCAATATTGTTACTTTTAAAATTCCTGATTCAGTAGTTGAACTTGCACACATGCCTCTCTATTTTTCACCTCATCATTATTTTTCTTCTAACAATAAAACGATCCATTTAAAGGTCAATTTGTACATTTCAATTAAAAGGAAACAATTTTTGAGGAACTCAGAAAATATGCTTGATAGCATCCTTTCTGAAAAAGGTCTTGCAAATTTGTTAGTAAAACAATTGGAAGTCTCTACAATTCTGCTGACAGTGGATAAATTCCCCTGTACCCACAACCAAATGCAATTTATGATAATATAAAATAAAAGTACACCAAATTAACCCCCCCATTATGGAGATGGTCAAATTGACCATCATATGATGGGAAATAGAATGAGATGCTATTGAGCAAAAGAGCAAATGACCCGTTCCTAGCCATGGTGTAATTGTCAGATGCCTGTCACACAGGAGAGAGCAATTGGCCCTAGTACTTGTACAACATTTACATTGCCAGCATTCCTCTTATGAACTCTGATCTTTTCTATTTAATCTTTAAAATGTAGGTTGTGACCTACTACATTGATTTTATGATCTACTGATGGATTAAACTTGCAGTTTGAAAAACATTCACTTAAGGAAAAGGGCTGTGTTTTCCCATTGGGTCAGTACCAGGGTAGAGATATCCTTGATATCTAATATCTATGAGATGTTGAGCCAAGAATGGAATTAATGGAAATTTATTGGAGCCACACAATTAGAGCCATGAGACCCTTGGCCTCTTGAGAAGTCTTAGGAACCTTTGGGAGGTCACTAGAGTTTCCCCAGGATGTGGATGGGAGTTCAAGCCAATCTTATCTTAAGAGATGCCATTCACTTGACCATAGCACCAGGAGAGTGAAGTTCATTGAACATAAGAGCTTTGAGGCATGACTGATGAGTTCAAATCTTGGTTCTGTCACTTATCAGCTCTGTGGCCTTGTGCATGTTATTTAAATGTTTTGTGGCTCAATTTTCTCATTTGCAAAATGGAGATGATAATAGTATTGAGCTCAGAGGATTATTGTGAGGGTTAAGTAAGGTACTATGTACACGTAAAATATGTAGAATGGTGTTTGGAATGTAATATGTGTTTATTGAAAATTAGCATTTTTATTAAAAATTGTCAAGGGAAATTGTGACCAGAAAGTCTATGGGAGTTGAAGGAACTTCTCAGGATTGCCGCAAACTTCTACTGAAGGTTGCCTCTTTGGGTGAATAGTGCTTCCAGCTTTAGGTGAATTGGAAATACTGTAATTCCACACCAGCCCTACCTGGGATTTATGCAGTACTTAATGAATCTGTATTCAGAAACCACACATTAATGTGCAGGAGCTGGGGTAGTACCATTTCATCAAAGGACCTGGCTGAAATGAGAGAATGTCAATCAATGTCCAGCCCTCAAGAGCAGCATATGGTCTCATCCGTGGACTCACTGTATAGTGGCTGTTTACATAGAATTCTGAAAGAGAATTCTGTTTTCTGTTTTCCACGTAGGAGGAAGGTTAAATAGAGAGAGCAGGATTTGCTGCTGTCTCAGGAAATGGTTGGTTAAAAAGATTATTTGGAAGAGTTTATCTAAGATAAGTAAAAGGATTGAGGGCAAAGTGGAGAGGCCAGCTGAAGTTGGAAACCTACAAATTTCCGTGGTCCCAGTCAGAGAGACTGGGAGGTTTCCTGTAGCTGCTCTTAGCTGCATTAGTGTTGGAGGGGCTGAAGGCAGATTCTTGGGTTGATCCCAGGTTTACTCAGGGGTGTAAGTACAGCAAGTGCATGTGATATCGTAGCTCAAAGAGGCTCAGGGTGGGAAAGCAGAGAAGCAAGGCCAGGGAGGCATTAATTAGCTGAAAGAAGACGACAAGGGGAGTGAGTTAGAACTGGAAGGCAAGGAGGTTGAGGAGGAAGTTTGAGATGTTTGCAGTCGAGGAAGGACTTCCAGATCTTAAATGTTGGAGGTCAAGATTTAAGAGGAAGAGAAGTTATGGGTAGTGTCAGGGTGTGCTCATGGAGTAGATTTGGAGAAATGGATGAGAGGTGGAGGTAGTTGAAATCAACGCAATTCAGGAATGGTGAGAAATGGGACATGGCTGTATCATCCACAGGAAGCTGAGATCACTGGGAACGGTGACCAGGCTGTGGCTGGGGAGTGAAGATTAGAAGTCACATGCCAGTGTATGTGACCAGGTTGGGTGGGGGGGTGGGGCTCGCTGGAAAGCGACAGATAATAGTGACAGGGAGGGGTAGAGAGCTCTGCGCCTCAAAGGAGGTGGTTTTCAGGGGGTGGGGTGTGGTGGTTATTGTCGTGTGTCACCTGGCAGGTTATGGTGTCCAGTTGTTTGGTCAGGCAAGCACTGGCCTGATTGTTGCTGTGAGGGTATTTCGTGGATTTAATCATTAGTCAGTTGACATCCATGGCTGATTACATCTACAATCAACAAAGGAGACTGCGGTCATCAAGAGGAGTCTCCTCCTCCAGTCAGTTGAAGGCCTTAAAAGGAGAATGGAGAATTTAACGAGAATTCCAGCAGTCAGGAGGAAGAATTTCTGTCTCTACTTGAGACATTCAGCTTCTCCTGGGGAATTAGTCATCTTCATCGGAGTTCCCAACTTGCAGCTTCTCCTGGGGAATTCGATGTCACCGTCACTGAGCTTCCAGCTTGCAGCCTGCCCTACGAAATTCAGACTTGCCAATCCCCACAGTCATGTGAGCTAATTCCTATAATAAATCTCTTTATATTTATAGCATTTTTATTTATATATATCCTATCCTGTCAGCTCTGTTTCTCTGGAGTATCCTGACTAATACAGGGGGGAGTGTCAAACAGTGATGGTCTAGAAGCAACGTGGGGGTTCCGACGCAGCCTCCTCGCCTGGCGGTGTCCTGGGGCACGGGGGAAGGAGTAGCTCCGACATGAGTGGGCAAAAAGAAAAGCGGTGTCTTTTGGAGAGCTTAGTTTTACTGATGGCATTCTGTGAAGGGATTAATTCTGTTAATGAGAGAAAGCAGGTTTTAATGGCAGAGGAAAAACACAGAAGGAAGTGGAGATCGGCATGGGATGGTGGAATGAGCGTGCCCTGGGGATGACGTGGGGTGCGTTTCAGGACGTGCCAAGACTGAGAGAAACTGGGGATATGAGCTGGTGTGACTCTGGGGACGTGCCTACCTCTGTGCAGGCTGTCAGTAAACACGAGTTCCCTTCTTCCTTCTTCCCTTCCTTTCACTGTGCTTTAGTCCCTACGCTGTAAAACGAGAAAGGCGACTGATTTTTGTACAATACGAACAAACACAAAACTGGGCAGTTGGCTTCGTGTCCTCCTTTTCCTCAGTGCCCACACCCTCCAAGGTCCTTCATTTTGTGATCTTCCCTGGAGATGGACCCAAATGGGCTCGACTTTTAGTTACTGGAATCATGTAAAAAGGTGGTCCTACTGCCCAGCTTGGGTGCTGGGGCTTTCCCTTCTACACCCCCGTGGCTCACCGGGGTTAAGGCTCCACCTTCTGCTTCAGGGACGTTAGCACCTTTTGGGCAGTGGATAAGGGAGGGGCCCATATGGGCAGTGCTGATGGGGACTCGGCAAAGTCTTTGTCACCCACACTGCCACCTGGACCAGGTGATTGCTGGCTGCTGTCAGAGGAAGACCCTGGCAGCCTTTGTGGATGCGGGGCTGCCCCTTGAAGGGTTGGGGTGACCTGCAGCCGTTGAATGAGCCCTGCTGGCACCCACCTCTGAAGGGGCTCAGACGCCCCTCAACACAGACTCCTCTCTCAGAATATTCCCTAGAGCCCACCCAGGTCCAGTTTTTTCATCTCTGGCCACAGAACTCTAGGTCATGGCCCTGCCTTGCTAGCCCCGCTCCCAGACCCGGTGACCTTCATCTTGTCTCCTGGGGAGGGGGGGAGACCCGGTGCATGCTCCCTTTCCCCCTGTTATCTATTCTAGGCTTTATTCCTGTCCACTCCAGGCCTTCCCTTTTTTTTTTAGGTACTGGGGGCTGGGGATTGAACCCAGGACCTTGAATGTGGGAAGCTGGTGTTCAACCACTGAGCCACATTGGCTCCCCTGAGTTGGTTTTTTCATTTGTTTTGCTTGTTGTTAGTTTTTGTTTTTTTTTAGGAGGTACCCAGAACTGAACCTGGGACTCCCGTGTGGGAGGCAGGGGCTCAACCATTGAGCCACTTCCACATCCCAGGCCTTCCCCTTTGATTTTTAAGAGTCTAGTTTGCAAGTGAAAGAGTCTGGGTATGAAATGTTTTTTTTTTCTCTGTGTCCCTGCTAGCTCAAGGCTTGCAGATGCCCATGGTGATTAAGGACAGGGCCCTCTTTCTAATCTTTGTTATGGCACAAACTTGAAGTTCCACTCTCTTCAGGACCTTCTGCTCCCTTCAGCGTCAGCAAGTGAGGGAAGAAAGAGAAAGCTCCAAGATTAATATTTCAGGATCTTATCTCTACTATTGTTAGGGAACAGACATCAAAGGGCCACGCTGGAGCACGCTGGGGCCTGCTGCCTTCCTGTCACAGGCCCCCTTTTGAAGGGACCTTCTTGGCCAGCTGCTTTCTGCACCAGAATTCTCTTGGTTACAAGTATCCAAAAGTTCCCTGGGGAAGATTTTTGGAAAGAATACAAGGGTGTCTCCGTGTAGTCAGGGGTGGGAGAGCAGCCGGTCTAGACTGGTCCTGGTACACGGAACTGGAAGGTTCTTCTTGTGGTGTATCGTTTTTTGCTCAAGCAGACTGGATTTCTTTGCTCCTCAGTCCACTTGGCAGGACACGGCTACCCCAAGGCTCACGCTTACAGGATACAGGGGCCAGCCTTGGGTGCTGCCCACTGCTGACCATCCCCAAGCCCAAATCCCCAGGATGGACAATCTGATTGGCTTAGCTGAGACCAGGCGTCTGCCCCCGTTCTGATCATCTGTGGCTGGAGCTGGGATGAGGGGGTGGGAGAAGCCTCATCCAATCAAAGTGGTGACTCAGGCTGTCCCTGAGTGGGGGTGGGGGGGCAGAGGCCATCCTCAAAGATGGGGCGCATTGAAAAGGGAACACCACTGTGACCGTGTCCAGCTGCACCTCTGCCTCTCGGAGCCCCCGTTGCTGTACTGTCACACAGTGGTCCAGCTCTGAGGACACCTCAAGGGAGGGACCCACCCTGTCCCTGCCACTTTGGCCAGTGCTGACCTGTGGCTGAGCTGAAGGCTCTCTCCCTGTAACTTCCGCCCTCTGGACCTAGTTCCAACCCCTAAAGCCATCTAAAATAAGTCCACTCCCTTTCCACTAACAAGCCCTTTCAGTATTTGAAGTCTTCTTGAGGGAACTATGGTCAATTCCTTCAGCTTCTCCTTGTGAGATACCGTTCAAGCTCCTTTGCCATCCTGAACATCCTCTGAATGAGCTCCTGCCCTAAAAGTCTTTAAAGCATGGCTTCCTGGGCTGGGCGCTGTCGTACTCAGTGTGCGGCTGATGTGGCACAGCGCAGCCTGGAACGCACGTCCCTCGTTTCAGAAACTACGATGTATGCAGCACAGGTTCCTTTATGGCCCACTGTATAGCATAGAGGGGGCTGAAACAGAATTTAAAATCAGATTGCGTGGGTTTTAATCCCAGCACTGCTACTTACTAGTGAGAGGATCTTGGGATAACACTTCAGGAGGTCTTTGAGCCTCAGTTTCCTCCTTTGTAAACTGGGAATAATAATGGCCTCAACCTCATAAAGTTATACAGCTGTTTTAAGTGGAGATTAAATAAGTTAATACTGCATTTAGCACCACACTGATACCTAGAACATGCCCAGTGAAAGTTAGCTATGAGCGCCGTGATAGAATCATTTCAACAGTGGCACCTGCTGAAGAAACCCGCGAGTGTGTCTCACATGAGGTTCCATAGTCTTCTGGATCTACCCATATGGTGCGATGGAGTCCAGTGTAGGCCTCTGTCCTAGTAAAATTCTGTCTTGTTAGATTCTTTCCATTATCCTAACCGAGTCCTATTAATTTTGGACTCTGGTTCAGTAAAGCATTGGATTTGATGTCTCACCTTACTTTGTGTCTTTCTCAAAGTTTGGGAAATTTCAATGCCCATAGGAGGAGCTTCATTTTCCCTTTGTTTTCTCTGAAGGTTGGGAGTGGAGTGGAGAATGTAAATGGAGAAAGATGCATCCCCATGAATTCAAAAGTAGAGAGCAGGGGTTTCGAGGTCCAGGTCTGGAGTGAGCAGCCTTGGGCTCAAGCCTCTACTTACTAGCTGTACAGTATTGCACAAGTTAACGGACCTCTCTAAGCCTCGGTCTCCTCATCTGTAAAATGTGGATAGCAATGGCGCCTGCCTCACAGGATGGTTGTAAGGATAGTCTGAGCAAATGCATTCCCGGCACGATGTACACCCATGGCGCTCAGTAAAGGCCGAGCGGCTTTGCTGATGTCGCTGCTGCTGCTGCTGAGCCCTGGAGTCCATCATGCAGCCCTGCCGCTAAGAGCAGTGGGGGTTTGGAAGAGGCAGGGGTGTCTGAGGTTATAGTAACTCGGTCCTTTGGGGATGGAGAGCAGGATGGAACGAGAGCCGGGGGAGTTGATGGTCAGGGGGGCAGGTAACAATAACAGCAACAAACACAGCCCAGCTCACACAAGTGACCCTTTGTTCGTCCTTTTGCCAGCATCTGTCCTCAGACGCTGAGCCTCTGGTGACACCGGCCTCCCTAACAGCACACACCGTCCCCAGCTGCCAAGATCAGGGTAGGGAGCCGACCCTCCCCAGCTGTGGTCTGGCCAGCTCCCAGCTCATCAGTGGGTTGGGTGCTCCACAGAGGGAGAGGCGGAGGGCCAGGGGCTGGGGGATTAAGCTCTGAGTTTGAGGTTCCTGAAGAGAGTGGTGGTAAATTGCAAAGTTAGGGGCTGCTCAGCCTTCTGAAAAACATTTTTGGTAGATGGAACTTAAGCTGCTTGTTGTAGGCTGCTATGAGCATTGAAAATTAATCAAGTAATTCAGATCTTTGTATAATTAAACTCCTTTATAAGGATCAAAGAAGACTCTACTGGGGAGGCTTTAAAGACACGGAGGCCCTCGGCATGCACATTCTGGAGATCTTGGAGATACCTAAATGAGGCTTGCTATGTCCAGGCTTAGCAACAGTAGACTTAACAACAAGGAAAAAGAAGAAAAATCAGGGAGGATTGACCAGGCTGCTCGTGTCCATCTGGTCCTGGATTATTGCAGTGTGGCCAGAGACTGCCAGGGTTCACAGACTCCCCTGGGGGGAGCTTCCTGCCACCCTCCTGCTTGCTCTCTTGTGGCTCAGGAGGGTGAGGTGCTGCTCCCCCCAAACCCAGCTGTGCCCCAGGCCCATTCCTCTGCCTTGGGGCCTGTCTGGGTGCTCTATCCAGGATGCAGGAGCCTGCCAGACCAACTGAGGCCTTGGGCACAGAAGGGAAAACCCTGTCCCAGGGCCACAGGAGACCGTCTGTGAAAAAGGAAAAAATTAAAAGTAGATCACACGGGCTCTGCTCCTTGGCTGCAGGGCCACTTTGCAACTGCCCAGAGGTTTCACTTTGCTCTCTGGTGACATCTTCTTTTCAACTTGTTCCAGAAACCACGTTTCCTGATGGCTGCTGGGTTCCTGGCACTGCTTCCTCTTCCTGGGTGGCCAGGCTGTACCTGGAGAGGACTCTCTGTGCTCGTCAAAGCTTCTTGCTCTAGCCTGAAACAGTTCTCATTCCCCACACCTAACATGCTGCCTAGTGTCTAGTGTTAGTTCTGTCCTGGCCAGCACTTTCTCTACATTTCAACTGTGACAGTGCTGCACCTCAGCTCCTCCGTGTCTCTTACATGGATCATTATTACAATAAATTCCTAACTGAATGCCCTTTCTAATTTCTCCAATCCATCCCTCATACCAAAATTATTTTTCTAGAGCACAGATCTGACCATATCACACCATGCACAAAAATCCACAATGTCTTCCCACTGCCTACAGCTTAACGTTGAAATTCTTGAGCCCAACGTTCATCACCTTCCTTAATCTGACTACATTCTCCTCCCGTTTCCCCTCTTTCTCTTTCATTCTCTTTTGTTTCAACTGTGCCGTGCAGCTCAGTTCCACAAACCTGGAATGTACTTTTCAGCTTCATTTTTTTGTTTTTACTTTTTCCTTTGCAGGGACTGCCCTTCTTTCTCCATCATAATTTTACTCATCCACGCAAGGAACTCAGATGCCTTCTCTCCTGGAAGTCTGCTCAGATTCTCCCAAAGTACAACTAATTGCACCAGTCTCTTGTCAGATAACTTTGCTTCTACTTCTATTTGCACATCGGTTTTCTTTCTGCTTTGCATTAGAATTTGTCATTTGCTGCATGCCAGGCCGAGTTCCCCCTCATCCCACCCTAGTTTCCTTAAGGGTAGACCTTGTTTTATTCATCCAAGTATCTTCCAAAAAGTAGTGCTTTCGTATAGTAAGTGCTCAATATCTCTGTTATAAAGAATTGAAAGCAATCTGCTTCAATCCAAAGAACACTGGCTCTCTGTGTTTTGAAAACCATTCTATGGGTGTGAACTCCAAGTAAATACATAAATACATTCTCATTGTTGGAGTTTTGAAGTGGCCAATTATTCACATCCATCTCCTGTTCAATTGCTGAGCCTACTGAGGAAAACAAGTCAGACTGGTATCAATATATGAAATTTATCTCTGGCAAAACAGGAGAGGAAAATGCTATTTGGACCCAAGGCCAAAACAGACAACATACTTCTTTTCCATTTTAAGGAGAACTCATGCATCCAGGTGGGAAAGGAGCATTCAGGCACTGGCAGGCCCGTGGCCCTGCCACCAGGGCAAGGCAGGGTCTGACCTGCTGTTTGTTGCCTGGAGGCGGAAGAACAAATGTGTCCTGCAGATAGCTTGGTCTAAACTCAGCCACACATGCGCCTTCCTCCCTGCACTGTCTCACTAATCAGATAAAGCACTCCCCTCAGAGGTCATTATTGTTCATTATTTAATGGATCCTTCCAGACCTTTTCCTTTACGTTAATATATTTAGATAATATAGGTACATACACATAGTCTGTATTTTGAATACATTAAATTATATCGTGAATATTTTTTCCTCATAGTGATAGATCTACATGGGCTGAAAAGAAAAAGTCTTAAAAGATGTAACTCACTCTTTCTAAATGCCACATACAATCTTCAGTAGAGATGTATCATAAAATATTTTCTTTTTCTGGGTATAAAACTCCGAGTTGACAATTATTTTCTCTCATTTTGTTGACGATATCATTAAAGTGACTTCAGTTTCCCATTGTAGTTGTTGGGATTTCAGCTGTCAGCCCAAACAGGAGGTTTCTTTCTTTTCTCTCTGTTTTTCATGTAGAGTCTCTCTTTCTTTGTGTTCCACAGTTTGCCCCAATATACATAGATGTGAATTTATTTTTATTAATACTGCTTTGGAATTTTTGTGTTTCTTAAATCTATGGATTGATGTCTTTCAACACTATTGGAAAAGTCTTTGCTGTTATTTTTCAAATATTTCCTCTGTCATCCTTTCCCCTCCTTCTAAAACTCCAGTGAGATCTATGGTAAATTTGTCCTCCATGTCTCTTATTAATGTTTTCATCTTTTCCATATACTTTCTCTGCTTCTTCTTTTGGATAATTATTTTTAGGTCTATCTTCCAGTTTATTAATTCTCTTTTTTTATTGAGTCCATTCTGCAGTTAAGCCTATCTATTGAGTGTTAAATGTCAATTAAGGTATTTTTCATGGCTGGAAATTTTCTTTGGTTCTTTTAAAATCTTCTTGGTTTTTCTTTATAGTTTCTTATTCATTTCACTTATTTTTCAAGCTTGTCTTTTCTTTCTTTGATCATAGTAAGTGTAGCTATTTATTCCTTTTGACTCATAATTCCCATATCTAAAGACTTTTGGGGTCTGTTTTTGCTGTTTATCATTTTAGCTGCTTCTCACTCTTGGTGACAGACATCCTTGTGTGTTTAGGGAATTAAATGAGTTTTTGTTGTGGAAAGCTCATATCCCTTGACGTGTGTGCGCGTGTGTGTGAGTCTTCTCAGGTGGCAATGAAGGTGAATCCCTCTAGTGAGTTTGTACCTTGCTATATATCTGAGAGCATTATCAATTCAGCACCATTTTAAATTAAAACTTGTTTTGGGAATTTTAGACCATCTCAGACATGGCAAGTTTGTCCTATAAATTGGTGTGAGGACTGACTTATGGGCATAACTTGTAGGCTTTTTTGTTTTTGTTTATTCCCTCTTGAGAGTGTAGCCCTATGGGGTCCTAGCTTTATGGGGCAAGAATTTTCTATTAGTCTTCCCACTTTGGGTGGATCTTGATCTTCCCCAAATTGTGAAAATGAAATACAAGATCACCATGTTGGCAAAGGCCCTCAGGGTGGAAGCCAGTTCTGTTGCTCTGCTTACCTTTCTAAGGTTTTACTATTTTACCTAGAATTTCCTGAATTTTAGTTATTTTCAGTGGGAGATAGACATCTATATTACTCTTCCATAAATTATTCAGCCATTTCTTTTCTACTGAAAATTTAGTTCCCCTCCCTATTTTTTACTATTACAAATCATGCTGCATGAACATATGTCATTGTGCACACATGTGCGGATGTCTCTCAGAAAGACACTTTTAACTGAAAATGCTGGATGGAAGAGTAGGAGTATTTTAATTTTGATATAAAAAGGCATTACTAATTTGTCATTCCCAAAATAGTATATGAGAGCGCTCTTTTTCATAACCTCTTTCCAGCGCTGGATTTTCAAACTTAAGAATTTATCCCAATTTGATGGGTAAAAATATATCTTCTAGTTGTTTTATTTTGAGTCTTCCTGTTCATTAATGAGTTTTATCACTTTCAAATCTTTTTATTGGTCATTTGTATTCCTTCTTTGAAATGTCTGTTTATATCTTTTGCCCTATCTTTTTTTAAAAAAACTGGATTATTGTTCTTATCATACTGTTTGCAGAATCTCTTTGCATAGATTGGATATTAATCCTTTCTTTTCATGATTGTTGCAAAATTTTTGCAAACCAATATTTTTCTTTCAAAATTTCCACATTATCTTTTAGCTTTCAATGAAATCTTTGCCACATAGCAATTTAAAATTTTAACCTACTCAATATTTCACTTTCTTCCTTTATGGCTCCTGAGTTTTCCACTATTTTTTCTCTAATAATTTTAAGGTTTCATCTCTTATACATAATACTTTAATAATCTAGATTTATTTTTTGTAAATAGTGTGATATAGGGAAATAGGTTAACTTTTTGGGGGGAATGTAAAGTTATGCACCTATTTTCTTCCATCAAAAATTTGGCGGAAAAAACACAATCCTTTATTATATTGTGCATGCATCAGACTGTATCTGGAATCTCTATTTATTTCCTTTAACCTACTTGTCAATTCTTGCTCCAGTACTCTATTTCAAATTGTTTATCTTTATAGCATGGTTTGAAAGCTGGTAGATAATGTCCTTCCTCATTGCTATTTTTGGTTAATGTGTTCTTTATTCTAGATAGATAATGTGTTCTTTATTCTAGATGAAGCTTTAGAATTAGCTTAAGTACCATAAACAAGCCTTTTGCAATTTTATTGTAATTACATTGATTTATATTTAATTTGGAAGAAATTGAAGTCTCTATAATTCTAAACATTTCCATTCAGGATGATGAATCTCTCTTTATTCTCATCTTTAAAAATATTCTTTAAAAAAGTTCTTTTTAAAGCATTCTTTATATTATTTTCTGCATATCTCCCGTTACTTTTTTGCTAGGTGTTTTATATGTTGCTCTAATAAACAGAATACTCCTTTTATGAAATTTTCTAATTAATTAATGTTAGGAAAGATTGACTTCTGCTGATCTTGTATCCAACTTCTTTGATGAATCCCTTATTAGTTTTCATTTAAAATATTATATTGGAATTTCTTAGAAGTTATCATACCCACTGCAAATAATGATATTTTATATAAATCAGTGTATATGTGTGTATGGTCAATTTTATCCCAAACCCCACATTTGTGTCATATAGAGAGGCAAAAGAAGTGGGGGAAAAAGGTTAAAAGTCTGACACACTATTTCATCTGACCTAGGAACTACTAGCCTGACCTTATTTAGTGCCCCAAAAATGATATTGCCTCTAACATCAAGTCTTGGCTAGGTCTTGACTCTTTGCCTCATCTTCTCCCTGTTTCTACGCCATACAGCAAATGTTGAATATAGTTCTATTGGTACTTTTGACTCTTGCAAATTATACCTCTCCTTTTTCTTATCTTATTGCATTGACTAAGATCTCCAATACAGTGATGAACATCAATATAATTTTCTTCTTTCTTATTTTAATGGGAATACTTTTATCGGTTAGATAAATTCTCGGTTAGAGAATTCTAATAGTTTTATCACGTTAAATAAGTTTCCTTCTAGCCCTAGTTTGCTAAAGTTACCCCCCACCCTGACCCCGTGGTGGTTTGGAACTGTATGTACCTCAGAAAATCATGTTCTTAAAGCTAATCCATTCCTGTGGCTGTAAACCTATTATAGGTGGGATCTTCCCATAAAGTTACTTCAGTTAAGGTGTGGCCCAGGGTGGGTCTTACTCCTTTTACTGGAGTCCACTATGAATGGGATGAAAACAGAGAAAGCCACAGAAGCAAGAAGCTGAAAGTAATGAAGCCTGGAAGAAAGGGGAGAGATCAGCAGATGCCACCATATGCTTTGCCATGTGCCTTGCCATGTGACAGAGGAGTCCAGGATTCCTGGCAGCCAGTCTTCGGGAAAAAAGCGTTGCCTTATGTTGCCTTGATTTGGACATCCTCATGTCCTCAAAACTGTAAGCTTGTAAGATAATAAATTCCCATAGTTAAAAGCCAACCCATTTTATGGTATCTGCTTTTGGCAGCCTAGCAAACTAAAACACTCCCTAAATCTGAATAGGTGGATAATTTTATCCAATGTTCTTTTGGAATCTGTTGAGTGCTTTTTTAAAATGACTTTTCTTCTTTAATCTGATAATGTAGTGAATTATATTAATAGATATCATAATTAGACATTCTTGCATAATTAGGATAAACTCAACTTGATCATGATATATATTTTTAAAATATACTGCTGAATTCCATTTGCTACTATGTTATTTGTGACTTTTGCATCTATATTCATAAGTGAAATTGGCCAACACTTTCCTTTATTTGTTTTATCCTTTTCCAACTTGGTGTCAGGGTTATTCCATCCTCTTAGGTTGAGATGAACAGCTTTCTATTGCTTTCCTATGCTCTGTAATACTTTATATAACACAAGGTTTGTGCATTTGGTAGACTTTGCTCTTAAAATCATCTGTGCCTACTATCTTTTTCAGGATAAATCTCAGTCAATTTTAAAATTTATTAAATGATTATGGCTCCACTAATTTTTCCCTACTTCTTCTTGAGTCATAGATATTATCTTCATCTGTAGCAGCAGAGGGATCCCCACCCAAACTTTGCTTCAGATGTTGAAACTGGTGCTGTCACACACACACTAAGAGGGTGTGAAGAGGTTTATTACTTATATAATTGAGATCCCAGGGGAGACCTCAAGCAGGTCTGAAATGGCTTGCCAGCAAAGAAAAGGGACTGGCCTGGGTTTTTATTGTTATTAGGAGGTGAGACCAGGGTGAGAGTTTCCAGGTGCCCTCAGTCCTGTGGGGTTTGAAGGAGGAAGCACCAGGCTTTCTTAATCATCTCGCCCAGATGTGGGGTACCAGAGGAGGAAGTGGGAGTGAGAATTAGGAGCTTTCGGTAGTCAACCATCAAAAAATGGAGTCAGAGTCCTCATTATAGATATTCATAGAAAGCATGCATCTCATGTAAGTTTTCATGTTGATTGGTGTAAATTTTATAAAAGGTTTCTCATATTTTAAAGTAACTTTTCTTTATCTGTCATTATGTTCTTTTTCTAATTTCTAATATGGTTTGTCTTCTCTCTTCTTTTCTTAACCACACTTGCTAAAGTTTATTGATCTTTCTAAAAATCAACTTTATTTTATTGTTTAAGTCTACTACTTTTTATCTTTTTTCTAATGGATTAATGATTATCTTTTGTTTATTAATTATTTTCTTTTACTTTGGATTTATTCTTTTTTATTTAGATTCTGGAATTGAATACTAAATTTATTTTCAATCATTCTTATTTTCTAATAAATGCATACAAAGTTATACATTTTCCTTTTGCTATTGCTGTGGCCAAATCCCTCAGCTTCCAGTATGAATTATACTCATCCTTTCTAAATAGTTAGTAATTTAACTTTTTATATTTTATTTTTTAAAATATATATTTTTATTGAAGTATATCATTCATACATGTACATGCATAAACAATAAATGTATAGTAAAGATTGTGAACTTACAAAATAAACATACATAACTTCATACAGGGGTCTCATACATCACCTCTCCACCAACACTTTGCATTATTGCGAAACATTTGTTAAAACCATGCAGGAGGGGAAGCGGGTGTGGCTCAGTGGATGGAGCCCCCGTTTGCCATATGGGAGGCCCGGGTTCGCGTCCCCAGGCCTCCTTGTGAGGGCGCGCCGGCCTGAGCGGTGCGGTGGGCTGATGCAGCAACCTCACGGCAGGAAGCGGGTGTGGCGCAATGGATAGAACACCCGTTGACCATATGAGAGGCCTCGGGTTCGCTTCCCGTCTCCTCCTTGTGAGGGCAGGCCGGCTCACGCGGCGCCGTGGGCTGATGCGGGAGGACCTCACAGCAAGGGGGAGATGGGCAGACACAGAGAAGACACGCAGCGAATGGACACAGCAGCACAAGCAGCAAGGGGGGGATAAATAAATAAAATAAATAAATCTTTAAAAAAAAAAAATAAATAAAATAAAACCATGCAGGATCATCATCAAAATCTTACTACTAACTATAGTCCCTATCTTACATTTGGTGTATTTTTCCCCACATGTAATTTAACTTTTAATTAAATAGTCATTTGAAAGAATGTTTTAAAATTTCCAAATAAATCAGTTGTGTGTGTGTGATTATATCATTGGGCGCACTTGCATAATCCAGGATCCCCTCTTTGTCTCAAGGTCCTTAACTTAAATACATCTGTGAAGAAGTCCCTTTTACCATGTAAGGTAACATATTCACAGGTTCCTGGGATTAGGATGTGGGCAATTTAGGGGCCATTATTTGCCCTACCTCAGAGATTCTATGCTCTAATTGTTAATATCTACTATGCTTTATTTCTGCTTTAGTGAATTTATTGATTTTTAATGGAAATTAAGATTTCTAAAGTTTTGAATAATATTATAATTTAAAGACCTTTTTTTAATGGGATGAAATAAAGTACATGAGTATTGAAAATGAAAAGAACATTTTGGAAGACAGGAGGAAAGTTGGCATCTTAAGAAAAATGAATTAGGAAATGCTTATATAAAATCAGATGAGAAAAGACAAGAGCTAAATTGAAATATCAGCATGTGTTTATGATTTTAAAAGACTTCTCTATGCCACTGGCATAGCTGTGGCTACAGCCAATGATAAAACACAACCCTGTATAGACTTGGATGCTAATTATGGTCACTGTTTTTCAGCAACGTGGGTCAAGGGCTCTCTGCCTTTTTTCTGCAATATCTGCAAAAAGGGAGAAGAAATAAAACTTGCAAGGCCCTACTTGAAGCTCTTTGTTTGGGATTCTTGATCACTTACCCTTTTGATATGTCCCTTTGTATCAGAAGAAAGTTGTAAAGGGATTTTGCATGGCCTGAGTTGATAATGGATTTCCCCATAGGTGGTGGTTTTAAGTAAATTTCACCATGGATCTATAATCTGCTTGCTGCAATCGTAACCTGGAAATTCCCTACAGGGTTTAGCACTAGGCTCCTGGCATTCCTTATATCATGTAGTAACTTTTTAAACTTGCACCCTTAATCACTGTGCAAGCAATCCAAACTCTGGGTTCCAGGACTCTTTGCATAAATGGAGTTTCCAGTGTTTGGGCAGAGGGCTGAAATCAATGTGGGCACTGTCTAAATATCATTTAAGCATTAAATTTGATGGTGAAAAAGGGCTATGAAACCCTTTGTCTGGTCTGTCTGTGTTCTAAAATTAATTTCATTATGATTCAAAGAATCAAAGTATAATCTGCCCCAGAGATGGTGACATCCTGAGATTGGTCTCCTGTAAAGCATGTACCAATTGATTTAGATTTAACTATAACCTCTCCTGGTTTGTTTGCTCACCAGTTGCAGAATAATGAGTTTTTTATTTTGCTTAGATCAGATTTAACTTTCTAGAGGTAGGAAGCCAGTTAAAGAAAAGTTGTAATCTCTCTTTATCTACGTATATATGAAAAATGTCTTCATTTGTCTTCCCATATTGTGTTAGTTTGGCTGGGAATAGGTTCCTAAATTTAAAATAATTTCCATCACAACATTCATTATAGCTTCCTTTATCTTTAGGCATCTAATGTTAATATGAGAAATTTTTATTAGGATGTGCCTAGGCATGAGTCTTTTTTTTTTTACCGATACGATTAGGCACTTAGAAATCCCTCTCCAGAACTCTGGGATAGTTTCTTCTATTTTATTCTATTTTTAAAAATTATTTCCCACTCTTATCTTTTACAAAATCATAGGTAAAACAGGAAAGTGGTCCTTCATGTCTCTTCTTTTTCCCTCATGCTTTCCAAATCTTTATCTCTTTCCTCTAATTATAGATGATTTTCTTGACCTTTTCTTTCAGAATAGTAACTTGGACTTCAGTCACACCCATTCTTTTATATTCTTCCCGCAACTTTTATCTCAGGACTAATTGTTTGACTGCAGTGAGGAGAATGGTTTGGAAGCTGTACCACTGGAGACAAGGACACCAATAAGGAGCTTCTGGTAGCACAGGTGAGAGATCATGTTGGCTTGTACTGGTACAATGCAGAGAAGTAGAAAATTAGTAGTTGGAATAGATAAGATTTGGAGATTGGATTTTAGCATTAAAGAAGAGGAAGGAGACAAGGATGAGAGGCTCAGGTTTAGAGTTCAGCAGCTGGGTGAACTGTGGCACCATTCTTTGTAGATAGAAATTATGGGAGTTGGAGCCAGTTTAGGGGCAGATCATAAGTTCAGTTTCGGTTGTGTTGAGCTTCAGGTGCCTCTGAGACATCTGGCTGGAGATATGCAGTAGATAGCTGTATCTATGGGTTTGAAACTAAGCAAAGATGCCTGAAGTAGAGATATGGCTTAGAGAATTATTAGCATATAGACAGAAATTGAAGCCAATAATATTACTCAGGCAGAACGAGAAGAATGAAAAGCAATGTTTAAGGGACAGGTAGAGGAAGAGGGGCCCACAACGGGGGTAGAGAAGGAGCAGGTAGAGAGTATATTAGATTTCTATTGCTGCCATAACAAATTACAACACATTTAGCATCTTGAAACAGCACCCGTTTATTATCTCACAGACTTGGTGGGTCAGGAGTCTGGGCACTGAGTGGCTAGTTGGCTCTCTGCTTAGAGTGTCACAAGGTTCAGAGTGCTGGCAGGACTGTGTTCCTTTCTGGAAGCTCTCACGGAGAGTCCACGTCCAGGCCCATTCAGATTGTTTAATGCCACTGTAGAATTGAGATCCTTGTTTTCTTGCTGGCTGTTGGCTTGCGGTGGTTCTCAGCTTCTAGAGCAGGGATTCTTCATCTTTTTTTTGTTCCCCAGACCTGTTTGCCAGTCAGGTGAAAACCACAGACCTCTTCTCAGAATGTAGCAGCAGATAGTTTTATGACACTCAACATTGAAGGTCATAGAAAATAAAGATAGTAAGTTGATTTTTTTTCAGTTCAAGCTCATGGACGCCCTGAAATCTTTCCAAGGGGTCCATGGACCCCTGGCTAAGAACCCTGTTCTAGAGGCCACTCATGTTCCCTGGCTTAAGGGCCCCTTCAAAGCCAGCATTGGCAGCCGTAGTCCTTCTCACTCTCTGAGTCTCTCTGGCCTCCCATTCTGCTGTATCTTTCTTGCCTCTTCTGCCACATCTCACTGACTGACTCAGCCTTCCTCTTTTGCTTTCAAGGGTTCCTATGATTACATTGGGCCCACCCAGCTAATACAGGATAATCTCCTTATTTTAAGGTCATCTATTAGTAAGCTTCATTTCATCTGTGAAGTTCCTTCAGAGCAGCATCTAGATGAGTATTTTATTGAACACCAGAGAATGGGAATTTTGGGCACATCTTTAAAATTCTGCCTACCAACAGAGATT
>JAQZBX010030146.1:0-26934 GCA_029593785.1 Cabassous unicinctus | reverse complement strand
AAGCCAAGTTGACACATGAAAGTAACCACCACATTGTTCAATAAATGTCAGCTATCGTCATTACTAGAAACAGCAAAGAGCTGGCAGGAGCGGGTTTTTCTTTCGGGACTGGTCTCTGGCTCTGCTTAGCAGAGAAGGGACTGATGCCTTGGGGTCAGGTAAAGGAGGCTGTAGGCCCACTGGCCAGACTCTGAAGAAACAGCTGTGCAAAGCTTTCACATTAATTATTTCACATTAATTGGCAATAAAGCCAAATATTTATTTTGAGCTTACTATGGGTGAGGCACTGTGCTAGGCCCTTTATACGCACTATATTTTTAATCCTCCCAGCAATTCTGCAGGTTGATATTATTACCAGGTGATAGATTTATAGGTGAGAAGAGTGGGTGTCAAGAGAAGTTAAGTCCCTGGGCTAAAGAACGTGCTCAGGAACAAGGCTCCTGGTGCTAACAGCACCGACTATTTCTATACCCTACTTGCTCCTGGGAAGAAGGTGCAGCTGGTTTCCATCCTGTGGGTAGCAGAAGGTCCTTATCAGAGTGAGGCTGAAGCTGCAGAAGGCAGGAGAGACACTGGAACTAATGCCACTTTACTCTTTGCATTGACCTTTTTCTGGGAGCAAGTCACAATTTGCTTGTTTTCTTTATGCCTCAATTTATCTATCTATAAAATGGGTTTCAACCATTTGCCTTCTTCACAGAAATGTAGACAAGCTGGAAGAGTATTTGTACAAAAACTAATGTTAATGTAATTGCATACATAAACTATTAAACATAATTCAAGTGTCTATTCATTTACTACTTTCCCACATCTAAGTATTTACTGAGAGGCTGAGTCCAGGCCACTAACCGACTCTCTGTCTCTGTGGATCTGCCTCTGCTGGTCATTTCATATAAATGCAATCCCACCGCATGTGGTCTTCTGTGTCCGGCTTCTTCCACTTGGCACGATGTTGTCAAGGTTCATCCATGTAGTCGCATTTAGCAGAACCTAATTCCTTTTTTTTTGCTGAATACTATTCCATTGCATGGATATACTACATTTTGTTAATCATTCTTCCACTGATGGACACTTGAGCTGTTCCCGCCTTTGGGCTACGGTGAGCAATGCTGCCAGGAACAGCTGCATACGGCTATTTTTCCTTTTTTCACTTATGCTTTTGGCATTAGACCGTTACTTTTTGCACCTCCTTAGACACTGGGGCTTTGCATAAGGACCCTTGACCCACAAAGCTTCTTCTTACCCTGTTTCTCTTCAGGTCCAGGGCTTGATCTCCCCCCTCTGCCTTCCAAAGGCCCCGAACTAGTCAAGACCACCCTGATCTTGTGGGCACATTCTGGTCAATCCCAGGGAGAGGCCTTTGTCCGCAGGACCTTAAATCATGAACTCTGAAGCTAGACTGCCTGGACTTGAATGCAAACTTCCCCACTTACTAGCCAAGTGACTGTGCCTGAATAACTTAAGCCTTTATGAGGCTCAGTTTCCTCGTTTGTAAATCATTGCAGGTATGACGGAAAATATTTCATGTAAAGTACTTAGGCCAGTGCCTGGAGCAATGAAAGGACTCCAGAAACGTTCACTGCTCCTGTAATGCTGTTGTTTCTGGTTATTTCTTACTTTGACGAAAGTCTGGCTTCTGTGGCCCTGAAAATTCTGGTCCCATTAAGTTATCACTGATCATGCCTTCTGCTGAGTGCTTCCCTTCAGCCTGGAGCACCAATGCCTCTTCAGTGCCTACCGGACCATCCCCCTGTGTCTCTGAGTCCAGCTCCTCATACAGACCCTGTCCTCCAACAGTCTGGTTTTCATGGCATCTTTGTCCATAGCCACTCAGGAGCTCTCCTCTCAGGCTTTACCTCTCCACCTGGCCCAGGTGTGGTCCCCTGCTTTCCACAGCCTGGGCACATTTTCCAATGTGCACATCTGAGGTCTTCACATATACACCTGCCCACTGCCTTGTACCTCTCTCACCTCCTCTCTTTGACTCTTCCCTTCTCCTGCTGCACCCCTGGCCTCTTTGCCGTATGCCCACCTTAGACCTGTCTCTAGCCCCAGTCCCTCTGCCAATAACGTTTTTCCCCCAGATACCGGCCTGGCTAACTGCCTCACCTCCTCCAGGTTTGGCACAGATCTTGCAGTCAAGTGTACCCTGCTTTCCCAGCTGAATACCGCAACTCGCCTCCCCACCATGGGCCCTCCTGATACCCCTTCTCTGCTCTCAGTTTTCTTCGTCCCATTGCTATTATCATCTCCTACCAGCCTGCATAATTTCTTATTTCTTATTTGGGTATATTATTAAAATCCGACTGGAATATAATAAACTTTACGTGGGCAAGGACCTTTGCCTCTTTTATTCGCTAGCATATCTCAAGCACCTAAAACAATGCGTGGAAACTGTTGAACGGCGGTGCCGTACCCTCCCTGACCGCTGGCGAGCATGAACACCCTCCGGTGATTACGGGCCGTGGGGGGTTCCTCCTCCGTGAACCGCCTGGCCGTTCCTTGGCCCCTCTGTCCACGGTTTTCTTTTTTATTGATTTGCAGGAGCTCTTTACATTTTCACGGCACTAACCCTTTGTTGGCCTGTAATTTGTTTTCTTTCCTAAGCAGAGCACGGCAGGGTACATGCCACACAGCAGGCGTGGAGAATCTGGCGAATAAACACTGAGAAAAGACATAAATACACCCTTGACAGCTACCTTGGGGTCGATATGCATGTGCATTCATGGGCAGAAGGAAACAAGAGAAAGCAATGCCTTTCGAAAACCACTGCGAGGGGAGAGAGAGGGTCTCACGTACCCGGGCAGGCAGTCCCCGCAGATGGCGTCGCTGGTCTGGGAGCAGTTTGCCTTCTGGAAGCGGTTGCCCAGGGCACAGTCCAGGCATGGCTTGCACTTCTGAAAGCCCCAGTCCTCCTTGAACCTGTGCGGCCTGCACATCACACACTGGGCGTCCTCCCCGTAGCCAAAGCCACATTCCTGGGGGGATTAACGGGCAACAGAAAGCTATTCAGTCACTGCGGGCGTGAAAAAGGAAGGGCTGCAGGGATCAAACGAAGACCTGGTGGAATAATGGCTGAGTGTGGGCTTCCGAGACACAAAGGCCGTCCTTTCAGCAGGCTCCAGTGTCTTCCACTGCTATAATCTCTCTTACTCCTCTGAGCACACTTAGTCATCCACTTCATTCAAGAAGCCGTGAGTATTTGAATCATAAAGGGTCTCGAGGGCCCCCATTGCTGCGCTATTACGTGCTTATGGTAGATTTGTGGCACTCTCTTCTTTTCTAATTAAGGCAGTTCGTGTGAACGTTCAGAATCTAAAGTCAGTGAAATATTCAGACGCTTATTCACACATCAAGGCAGAAAATCTGTGCTTTGATCTTAAAGGGCCCTATTTCAGAAAATGAGGGTGGCTGCACAAGAAGTTTCACACGTTTATGTGCCTGTAAGTGCAGCTCTGGTAACGGACTCCTTGAAATGTTTGGCAACTTGATATTTTCTGAGAGGAGAAGGATTCTTACATATTTCTTAGAGGAACGCTACGTTCTCATTCAGATGAAAATCTTACCGGGCTAATGTTCTCAGACTTTATGTACCTTACCCAAGGTTACATAGTGTTAGATCCAGGATTTGAACCTCCACAGGTTCAAAGAAGTCCAGAGTCAGACTTCTTCACCACTACATTACAGGGTCTCTCAGGCACTTCGTGTATATAGGTTATATTTACACAGCAGGATGTTTAAAATATTTCATGCACAAATGTTAACTGGTTAGCAGGACTTTGTGAGGTTTTCTAGAGAGCACGTGCTGCTTGATCATTGAAAAATGAATGGACAGCAGTTTAAGAGCTGCCACAGGGCACCTATGCACACAGCCTGAGAGGAAGCCACAGGCTAAAGGCAGCAGAGCCAGGCGGGGCACGGAGACAAAGCATTTCTTAGTGCCTTGGTTTTCTCATCTGTACACGACAGATGTCAGAATGCAAGTCCCAGCTAGTTCAAAATTCCCATTTCCTTTCCTCCTCTCAGTTCCTTCGCCCATCTGGAAAAGTGTGTATCCTGAACACACATAACAAAGGGACAGGGAGAGCAAACAAGTAGAAGGCAAAACCTTCTTCATCACATCCCGCTAGACAATGTCCTAAGCTACAGGCACTGAGAGGGTGGGCAGAAAGGTCCTGATTTCAAAGAACTAATTCACAAACTAAAACTTCTTTAAAACCATTAATCGGGATTATCTCTTGGGGGTGCAGGGGGAGGGGAATTATGAGGCATTTCCAATTTTTATATTTCTGAAATGATTTAATTTTTGCAATAAGCATTTATTACTCTTGTAATCCGGAGAAAATAAAGATGCATGTGAAAAAGAGTTTCTTTGGAAAGGTACTAGGTCTTTGTGGGAAGGTCACTGCTATTGTTTTGAACCGCACATGGACGATGTGGTTGGGAGCTGAGAGACTTGTGGTTTTGTAAGGACTTTGGTTGCCGAGAGAGCTGTGTGCATCCAAAGACGTCCTTTGAGTGTGAGAGTCTCCCACTCCCAAAGTATTCCAGGATCAAAGCCTGGTGTGCGTGACATCCTGGGGGTGGAAGAAGCATTGCTCACACGCTGAACACCTCTGCGGCAAAGGTCCTTGCGAGAGCAGAGGGGTTCAAAATTGTGCTTTGATCCAGGCAGCTTGGGCTGTGAGTCTCATGTACAAGTTACAACACAACAGAATAGGAAAGGAAAAAGGAAGAGGATTAGAAGAAGGAACAGCAAAGCAAAAGAAAGCCAGAGAAAAATGTGTATTAACTGGGAGTAAAAAGGTGTCTGATTTTTTTTTTTTCAAGCCAGGCTGATGTAGGACAAAAGTGTGTATTTTGTAACATTGGAGTCAAACACATGTGAACGTGAATGCCGACTCTACAACTTGTTGGCTAAGGTAATTGGGGAACTCTCTGGTGCTCGGTTTCTTCATCTGTGCAATGGAGATCATAACACCTGGCTGTTTTGAGGATTAAGTGGGAGAACATACAAAGCCCCTAAACTATAAGACAAGCAAGGAGTAGGCACTCAATCAATAAATTAAACCCACAGTTGTTATTATTTTGGATTCTCTACACCTAATAAACCACCTTTTTCTGATTCAAATATAATTAAGTCTCTGTTGGGGACAAGGAGCTCTTTAGATGCAAATTTTTCTAGGTTTGAAACTATATCATTTTCCATGTGAAATATTTCTACACAATAAAAATCATTCTAAAATGAACCAAAACTGAGCATCTCTTTAAAACAGGTGAACAAAATATCATTTAACCTTGCCTTCTGAATCAACTACTGCATTGGACTGTAACAGTAAAACGACGGAGCCCTCGTGTCCACACTGGAGTTCTACCACCTTAATCCCTGTGCTGGGGCCAGGCAGGTGACTAACATTCCCGCCTCCTAGAGCCTGGTTGTCCCCAAATGTTGCCTCCACCCTCCATTCCTGAGAAACCAGATAAATGATCCAACCGGAAATGAACTTCAAAGAACTATACAGATTTGTTTCAATGACCTCGTCTCTTTTGAAAAAAAAAAAAATATATATATATATACTTTAGTGTCAAGGACGTCTTTGTGCTTATTTGTTGATTCCCAACTACATTCTAGAGTTTAAACTGTACATACGGACTGTTTTGATCACTGTGGTTTGCCATATATGGTTCTGTGTCACATTACATGTCACTGCATTTTGCAGAATGAGCATTCATGGAACTGTTTTTTGTTTTTTTTTCTTTTTTGGCCCATCAATACTATGCAAAGAAAGAAAACAAAGCCAGGCTCCAAAGGCCTCATATTTTGTCTTCAATATCTGGATATTAACTGACTATTTCTAGCTAGAGTTCAAATGTTTTTGGAGCAGCAACAGTAACTTTCTTTGGGGTGGGTGTGGGTTTGGTTGGGCTGAGATAAGAGACACTTGGCTCTGCATCCATTAGTGTTGCAAAATAGTACTAAGATTTATGGAGCATGTTCTGTGAATCATACACTCTCTCCTGGGGACTTCATTATAGAGAGTTGCTTAATTTGGGAGAATTTTACTTAAAGCATATTTTCTCTAAAGCATTTGCCATTTTCAAAAAGATAATATATTATATTAGCCTAATAATATACCAAGTACACTCTATGGAACATTAAAAAAAATACCTTGCAGTTTGTGATAGTCTAAGAAATTCACAAAGCGGCCATTCTACATGTTCACACAAACCTTGAATTAACTAGAAATTCAGAGAAGCTGTTTCAAAGGAGTTAAATTACAGTATAGAGTCTATGGCAGCAACCACTTTTAGAGCCAATTGTCACATTTCTAAAGCATCATAAACATAGAGACTCTATAATTATTTTAAATCCATGCTACAAAGTAAACACCATAAAAATATTAAATTACTCCTGATACAAATGTCTGCCTTGATATGTTTTCATATCAGTAAAAGTGGATGGTTAAAATGCCTTGAAATCACCCCTATTAAGTTCAATAAATAACAACCAAGAGAAAAAGACCTGATGGCAAGCAGCTTTCTACCCATCATAATACTTATTAGCACAGATGGGAAGAGTGTGTTTACAAATTTATCCCACCAGCCTGGCTCTCTTTCTTCCGATCACTTTTTATACTGGAAGAGCACTGCCCACAAAGGTTTTGCATTGTTCTGTTTTGTTTTGTTCTGTTTTAAAGAATCAAACAGCGTGCCCTTCCTCTCACTCCTGGTCCCTAACCGCCTACCCCCTCCACATAGGCAAACACTGTTACCAGGTTTTCAGGTAACCTGTGGGTCATCTACTTCTGTGTGTGTGTGTGCGCGTGCATATACGTGTGTTTTACTATTCTACACCTAGTTTTGGTTTTAACCCCGCGAAATGCACCTTGGGGAGTGTTCCACAGCAGGACACGGAGAGAAGCCCAGCATTCCCCTGATTTTCTCTGCTGGAGCTGTCCTTACTCATCGCCATACCCCATGTGCTGGGATGGATGGGGCACTCAGAAATGTTTGCTGAGTTCCATTTGCATTGATCAGATGACAAAATGGTGCATCTAATGAAAAGGGCATAAAATCTTTTGGATCTTTTCTCCATAACTTTTGGATAGAAAGGGGCAATTTTCCGGGGCATAGTATTTTCCTCGACAGCCTGGTAGGGGACATTTGGGAATGGAAGAAAAGGTAGTAATGGATTTTTGGTGAAATAAAACACAGAGTACTTAAAGGAGAGAGTGAGCTAGCTGTGCTGTGTTTGGGTTTAGCCCTTTGTCCTGGTGTGAGTCTTTTGTGGACCCAGAAAACTGTGTTCTTAAGCTAAACCATTCCTGTGCCTATAAACCTATTGCATGCTGGAACTTTTGGTTCGTTTCAGTTAAGAGACCTTTCGATCAGATCACTTTTGATTAGATGACTTCGGGTAAGGACCCAACGTGTGTCTTAATTCTTTGATTAGACTGTAGGACCCAACGTGTGTCTTAATTCTTTTACCGGAGTCCCTTATAAATGGAGGAGGCACATGGAGAAAGGGAGCAGCTGCCATTTTAACCTGCCGTATGAGAGAAGCCTCCAGGACCGCCTACAGCTGCAGAAAGACAGAAAGACAGAGAAACCCCGCGAGGCCGAGAGAGAGAGGCCAAAGGCTGAAATGAGCTGAGCAGCCCAAAGCGAGGAGAAGGGAGAGACGGTTAAGTGCCTGCTGCCCACAGATGAGCTCAGGGAGAAGGTGGGTGTGGAGGGGAAGGCAGGGACCTCTGCGGAGACGGGCCTCCATTCTGCCTTGCCACGTGGCGGGACAACAGGATCGCCAGCAGTCAACCTTGGTGAGACAGCATCTCTGATAATCATAATTTGGATATTTCACAGCCTCAGAACTGTAAGATTAGGGGAAAAACTTACAGTTTATAAGCCAACCCATTTCTGGTATTTTGCTTCCAGCAGCTTCAGCAAACTAAAACACCTTACAGGTTGTACTAGCACACTCCCTCTATTATCTTATCAGGATTGTGTGTGTGTGCATGTGTGTGTGTGTGTGTGCGGGTGTGTTTGGCTGAGGGGGAGAGTAGAAGGGCAAAGGAGTGGGGCAGGGTGGGGGGGTACTGGGAAAAGAGTGAGTCACATGGCCTGGGCATCAAAATTTGATAGATGTGTTTTCTTTTTATGGAGCCGGGTCTACCATTAATATTAAAGGCAGAAATGCATTTAGGATTTAAACTACTCTATGGTCTATATTTTTGAAATTATGACCTCAACCTTAAAAGCCAGAAGGAAATAGCTAGGACTGAATTCCTGCAAAGACCTTTTTTAAAATAAAATATGAAGTGGGAAAATATACACTTGGATAAAAGAAGAGTGTGAATTAAAAAAAAAAAAGCATTGTGATAAGGCTCTTGCTTAATTTCTAAAGTCGTACAATAAACGAACAATCCTCAATATCTGATACCTCCCTCCACCTCTCCTTCCCAACAGCCCACAGGGCACCAGGTACATAACAGGCTGATGAGCAATAAATAAATGCCTGCTGAATACACACATGGATGGACAAATATTGTTTAAGACATAGAGTTTTAACTTTTTATTCTGGGGAGCAAAAGCCAGTAAGGCCGAAAGCAAGGGTCCCACTCGGTACGGTCAAACAGGCTCCTGGGCTGGGGGTGGCGTGGGAGTGGTGGTAAGTCTTTCTTATCTCGGGTCCAAGGCAGAAGAAGGCTGGATCCAGCTGGGCTGCTTCCACCCAAGCTGGCGTCAGCAGCAGTTCTGTCATGCTGCCCAATAGTTTTAAGCCACATTTGGTGGCTTTCCAGTAGCAAAATGAGTCAAAGTAAACAGTCCCTAAATCCCCTTCTCTCTCTGCTCCCTCGGCAAATCCAGCACTTAACAAAAACACTAGCGGACTCCCACCTACATTTCAGAGCAAGTCCACAGACCAAGCAGAGCGCCTCACAGACCATCAATTGTTCACGGAACTCAAGCAGGGCCCTCTGGTCCAAAGCACTGTTTATTTGTACAGCCAATAAGTTGTTAACTTTGGTTCTTTGAACTTTAAAAGTTAAATGTGAATTTTCAAATTTGGAAAGGGAAGAAATTATTTCTAGAGATACTCTAGGGCACATAAAAGGAAATGCCAAATTAGCTTTAAGTCACTGGTGTTTAGAAATAGGCTTTTTTATTTCCTTTACTGAACAACACCAAAGCAATATGTCTGCCCCCTCCCAACTTTCAGCTCACGAGAATCTGTAGTTGAGGTTTTTAAAGACCAACGACAAGCTAGAGCTTGTTATTATCTGCCAAACATTCTGAGCTGTATCGGGTATAATTAAATGTAAAGTGAGCAACTCTAATTAAATGGCAGAAATAAATTGTTTTTATGCTCACAGATTACATTAATTTTTTGTAAATTTCTTCAGAGGGACTAAACAGTTTTTACAAAAGTTGTCTTTAAAAGTATGAACCTGGACATGCATCCAGGTGGAGGAAAGGATGTTGATGTTTATAAGAGTACGTTTTTCACCTTAACAAAAGTCACCCCAATAATTGGTTAGAAGAGCTTACTCTGAATACTGTGCCAGAGACCTGAAGCCTGTTTCAAGTGGTTCATGGGAAAACTAGTTTCCCGATTTCCTGCTGTGAGGCGACCATGCTAAAAGCACATTGCTGGCATTGAGTCTTGGTGAGGAGGTGGAGTCATGGCTGAGCAAACTCTAGACAGTAAAAATTAAGAGTCTAATGTGGTTACTTCAGGAAAAGGAAAATCATCCTTTCCCACAGATCCCAATGATATGTTTATTTTCACGAACCGAAAGGATGCTGCAGGCCGTGTAAATTCGGAAGCAGGCCCAAAATGCCCAGTACACACTATGTAGAGAGCAACATAAACAATATTTTGTATTTTTGCCTCAGAAATAGGAAAAAGCCATTCTTAACTCTCTTTTTCTCATAAACTTGCAAAAACAAAACAGTCATGGAAGAATGAATAAATATGGTCCAATAGGAAAAAATCCTTCAAACAGACCAAGCTGCTCAGCAACCTGCCATATTTTTTCTAAAGATACAATAAAATTAACTTGTTTGTTAAGCTGAATTACTAAAAAGAACCTCAGTGAGAAGAAATGATGCTTGGGGCTCCCAGGGAGGACCCTGGTAAGCCCGGTGCTCATGGACAGGAGGACGCCACAGGATTGGCAGGTGGCCCACCGAGCCTGAGGAAGGTGAAGAGCCAGAGGCTCAGAGACAGACCTTGTGTGTCGAAGCTGAGGACAAGATAAGGGCAGTGGGCAGGGGGAAGATGAGGAAGAAGGCGCTCCAGGGAGGCGGCTCCTGCACTGCACGGGCAGGTGGTCGACAGGGTTCGGATTCTCTCTGTTTTAGTAGCCGGCCCTAGCCAGGACTTCTTGAGGAAAGTCCTTCATTCGGCAGCTGCACTATTCAATGTAACAGTTATAGTCACCTATGGCTAAATTTAAACTTCATTAAATAAAAGCAAATATTCAGTTCCTCATTGACAACAGCCATATTTCAAGAGCTCAATAACCATGTGTAACTGGTGGCTGCCATATTGGACAGCACAGATAGAGACCATTTCCATCGCTGCAGAAAGTCCTGTTGGACAGCGCAGTACTAGAATATTACCAAAAGGAGAAATAGCTCATTATCCCCAAGGGGCTCTACCACCAGCCCCCTGGCACTGCCACTTACTAGCAGTGACAATGGACAAATCAATTAGCCTCTCTGTGTCTCAGTTTCCCCATCTATTAAATGGGGATAGTCATACGCCCTGTTTAGGAAGCATGTGTGTTATAAGACATCCGTTATTTAATACACGAAGAACATGGAGAGAGTACCTGGTTCATTATGATAAATGTCAGCCAACACTATTTACCTTGGTTGCATGATACCTAGGTACAGAATTAACGATTAAAGACATACTTCAGAGAGAGCTCACATGAGTTATGTAAAGAGCTATCCTTTAGATGAATATAACCCAAAGTATCAAAGCTTAAAGTTTAAAAAAAGCAATCATTTGAAAGAAGAGCTGAAGAAGGGAAGGGTATTTGTCTAAATAAACAACAATGGGATTGTCGGACCTGGAGCTGCTACACAGAAGTTTTATTATCTAATAGTTGAAAGGAAGTAAAAGATGACCACACGCAGAACTATCACGCCACAGCCCACCCCGTCTCCACAAATGCTGCCCCTGCACCTTCCAGCAAGCTCCCACTGCATGTTTTACATGGCAGAGACTTAACAATGGGAAATTAAACCCAGACACCTTGAGAAAAAAAGAGCTGAATTACTTCCAGAGAAAATAATAATTAGGAGTAATAAAACCACAGGGAAATTTTAACTGTACCTGCCTACCCAAAGCATTCCCCAGCTTTTAGTTTAAAGACACGATATACGTCTGTCACTCAGAGAACCTCTGAACACTAATGCCCACAGCTGGAATTTGCTAGTTTAGATAGAGACCTGATAGCAGAAAATGGACAGACGTTTCAAGTTATGTTTAGTAAAGTGGAACAGTAATGTTAGGATGAAGGTTATTTGAAAGCTTTTATATCTGGTGAAATGCACTTCTTTAACCCTTGATAGAAAAAACACGTTAGTTGGGAATATCAATAATTTGACCCGGCATTTCTATTTTTTCATAGCTAACTTGAGCATGTTTACTGTTTACTGTGCTTTCAAGATTTCAAACACACAGGGTAACCAAAGTTGTAAGCCTCAGTTAAAAAGGTAAGGGCTCTAGGTCTTGTCCATTCATTACAAATTAACAGTTATCTCTCAAAACTATACATTTAGTATTCTGAGATTTTAAAAATTAGATTACCTATAAATGTAGTTGTCTGACAAGGAAAAAAAAAAAGCTCACGCTTTGTCAAAAGAATAAATTTTCTCTTGATTTGTAAAGCTTGAAGGTGATGACTAACCTAGTTGAATATACTTGTTCATTTAAGTGATTTGTCTGATTTTAATACGGTTACTTTTCTTTCCTCCGAAACATATAGGTTACTGCTACAGACCTAATACAGGCAGCCTGGAAAACAGACCTGCCAACTGATGAATGCACAGTTTAGAAATTTCTAATCCCCAAAGTAATTGCTTATAAAATGCTCAACTCTTTGCCTTGATTAGATAGCTGGGAAATAAACATAATTTTATTTTCCTGTGTATGTTTGCATCCTTTGCCTCTCTTATGTTTTTCCATCTTAGAGCATGAGTAAGGCTCAATTGCTAATTTTATTCACTATGAGCTAAAACCAAGACCAAAGTCTTAGCTAAATATATTACTTGTAATACATTCACACATTCAAACACACACACAAACTCATTAACTTCTCTATTACTAGATCTGCCTCTTTTTTTGTTTTCCAAAAAACACCTGAGGGTGGCTGATTCCTTCAGTAAACATGTAGTATGTACCTATTAGGAGATAGGCATTATGTTAGGTTTTAGGGATTTGAAGCTGAATAAGATGGGTTGCTGGCCCTCAGAGTGGAAATACCAAAACAGGCAGTAGGGTGGTATATATTTGTGCATCTGAGTGGGTCATAAGAATCTAATTTTTAAGTGACATTATTACCTTTACTTTTATTCCAGCTCATTCAATTTGTCCTCATCCTTACTTTTAATGAAGATGATAAATATTGAAACAAAAATATAAATATGAGTGCAGAAATTGTTAACAGATAATGTTCTCAGAAGATGTTTTTTTTTTAATTAAAAAGAAAAAAAACTATTAAAGCTGATAAGTCCATCATGTTTTGGTCTGTTTCTCCCGAATTTATTTCGAGATAATGTTCTCTAGATTCAAAGCAGGAAGGGTAAGAGGTTAAAGCGATTTACTCATCTCTTATAATCTGTAAAGTTTCATCCAGATTTTCACAGAGATTTGGGAAAAGAAGGAATTTTGAGGAGTAAAAATGTCAACAACTATTTTCCTCTTGGGCACTGTCACATTTCTAACTACATAACTCATTGATTCCAAATATGTAGATGGACTATAAATGGATCTTTTCATACCTAACATAGCAAAACATTTGTCTGAAAACGCCGTAACTACAATCAACAGGAATTGAAAAATATCTGTTGAGATGCTACAGTTAATCGGATACCACTAATCGGATATCACACGGAGTTCAAGGGTCAACCAGTTTTAACCCAAATGCTAAGCCCAGGATACTCAAAGCTCAGCACTTAGTTAACACAACCACCAAAGAGAGGCTCTCTACCAGGAAACCACTTGCAGAATGCGTAACTATTTGTTTCCTGCTGCTTGTAGATCATTGATCAAAAATCTATGAATGACAAAACTCAACTTTAGATAATGGCGGGCTGCATGGAAAAAGGACTTCTCTTTTAAAAGTGACTTTAAGTCAAAACAAAAATCTATTGTTCCTTTTCTAATAGGAAGACTTTGATGCTTTCTTTAGTACAAAAAGATAGATCAATTCTCCACAACTAGTAACATCTTCCAAAGGTCAGAAAATAAAGCAACTGAACATATACCTCTGAAGAAGCTTACTTTAAAAAGGGAAGCTCCCGAGAATATCCAAGAACTGTAAAATAGGTTCTGCTTTAAAAATACTTTTCTTTCTTTCTTTCTTTCTTTCTTTTTTTTTTTTAACAAATAGTAGTTAAAAGGCATATATTTAAAGTGCCTCTAGGAGTACCATATACTAATGTGGGGAGATTTATACTAATACCAATATTGTCAAAAGAATGTTCAAAATCCTGGTTTAGAAAAGAACTGTAATTTGCAGCATCTTTACTTAAGGCCAATTGTGTTCTTTACTTGTTGACCAGGAAGAGTAACATTCATTTTAAGACAAAGAAGTCCTGATAAATGATAGCATTGACATTTTCTGTTAGCAATGCTTTGTTTTTAAATTTTCAGTGGAATATGGATTCTTTTTAATTAACACAGATAAACTTCAATAACCCGATTCTTTTATAGAAATGCTATAAACATTAAATTACATAAAATAATGGCATTTGTTGAATTCTGGTTATTAGGGCCTATTTCTTTTATCTCAGTAAGATATCTGAATCAAAGTATTGAAAAGGGAATTGTATCCTATTTGGCTAACGTGACATAATGAACCAAGAATTCTGTCCTAGTATCCGGAGATTCACTAGTAATTAACTAAAGGAGTTTAATTGAAAGTAATGCATTGTAAAAACACAGACACACAACTTTGCCACTTGCCCCTCATGTACCTTAGACAGCTCCATGCCTGGGCCACACTGCGGGCAGAGAACGCAATTTCCAAACCGATCCCGGAATTCTTGTTGTCTACAGTCTCCCGTTTCACAAATCACTTTGCATGGCTGGGGAAAAGAAATGTTTCACAAAATGTTACCTTAAAGTACTTTATTTATTTATTTATTTATTTATTTATTTATTGCAAGAAAGGAACAACATCTTCAGTTTTGCTCACATGATCGTTGAGCTTAAACGTGAATTCAGAGTGAGGCCGGTTTAAGTCTCACTTTAGGAAGAGAGACCACTTCCTGAGTAAGTCGAGAGAACCAATAAATCAATGAGCCCACTTCTTCTATGTATCCAGATAACACGACTTTGTTTCCCAATTCAAGTCTCCCTTCTTGAGATGAACTCTCTTCCTCTGATAGTCTTCTGAGTGCCTGAGGTAGGAAATGGCGCAGGAGCTGCCGCTCCCTCCCTAATAAGAGGAGGCACAAAGAGGCAGCAGCTTCAAAGGTCCTTTCGCCACCTGAGAATTTCTGAACTCAAAACTGCAGGGTTTTTTAATCTTCAAGAAACATAAACGTATTCAAGGATAAGGAATTGAATAAATAAATGGAACAGATTAGATTAGTAAAGCCACAAGACCTTTGCAATTATTTTTTAGACACATTGTAGACATAGCTACATATGCCTAAAGTTTGATGTAGAAGTTTTTTTTTTTTTTTTTCTTTTCTCTTTTTCTTCCCCTGGTCTTTCCATTACACATATGTTATACCTTTTATGATTGTCTCACAGTTCTTGGATGCTCTGTTCCATTTTTTTTTTCATTCTTTTTTTCTCTTTATACTTCAGTTTGGGATGTTTCCATTGTGTCCAGCTAGTGATGAGCCTGTCAAGGGGCATTTTTTACTTCTTTCATTATAGTGAGTTTTTTTTGGTTATTGTTCTAGCATTTCCTTTTGGCTTTTTCTTAGAGTTTCCATCTCTCTGCTTTACTTTACCTACCTGTTCTTGAATATTGTCTTTTTCCACTAAAGCCCTAAATGTATATATTTTTAATAATAAACTATTTTTTACAGCAGTTTTAGGTTGAGTCCTTAACATATTAATCATAGTTGTGTGTTTTGTTTTTTAAAATTTCCAGTCTGCTAATAATCCCAAAATCTGTATCATATCTGAGTCTGGGATGTAGAAGTTTTGATGTAGAAGTTTCAGCCTTTTTCAGTTGAGCTACATTTCTTTCAAAAATTACTTTCTGACAATCACAAGATCAGTAAAATTCTTGATGATGACGACGGCAACAGTGGCCAAACTCTCGAAAGTCTTCAAAGTAAACTGTTTCATGAGCATGAGCTAGCATTCTTACCGATTACCATTTAACCATTTGCTGGGATCCGACAATATACTTTGATTCATAGCAAAGGACTTAAATGGAAAGATTATGCAGAGACAAAACTGAAGCTTGTAAGTCATTTTCCAAAGTACAGCTTTTTTTCTTATTTTATCTAGAAATGATACAATAAGCTCACCTTATATACTATCATTCTATAAAAGTGTGTGAAATATGGAGAGTATTTCATGAAAAATGCTGGCATTAATAGAATCTCAGAATTGGTGAAGACACTCAGTTCAACCTCTAATCCTAAGCAGGAAAGCCCTTAACATTTCTGACTATAATTCTGTTTTCCTAAATGAAAGCTGAAAATCTTAGGAAGCACTGGGGGAACAGAGGCTGCTGTTACGTGTGATGGCTTATCGCAGAGTCTGTGATACATAGTTATGCAAGGAATTATTTTTTATGATAAAAATAATGAGCAATTATTCAGTACAAACTACCTCCACCTCGAAGCAGGGCTATCTGTAACATCTGTCAACTTTCTTAAATAAAAACAAAGCCTTTTAACCTCTAAGGCAGAGAGGAGAATTCAAGGTTGAGTCTGGGTCTATAAAATTATTTGGGACTAACAGTCTAATAATCTCTTCCCACCTCCCTTAACGCCTCCTTAACCACCAGTCTTGGAAGAGCTTGATTTTATTTATAGGGAAGCTGAAAGTTTCCTTCCCCCACAAAGAGACTGTAATCTCTTCGAGAAAGAAATTCTATAACTTCCTTTCTAGACCCCCTTATTCTAATATTTAACAACCTTAATTGACTGAAAGGAAGTTTTCCTTTTATATACCTGAATCCCAGACTCCAATCTGATCCTATTTCCTCTTACTTTATCTTCCAAGAAGATTTTCAGTACTGTGTTCAATATAAGTACTTGATATATTTAGACATCTTGGCTATATGTCCAGATTAAATAAATTTCAGTTCTTTTAGAATACCTTCATGAGTCACCAGTGTCACACTTTCAAACATTAAAGTTTTCCATTTGCCTTTAACTCTTCTTTTGGAACAAGAAGGACATACAAAACTAGAAAAATAATTGCTTTTAAAAATCTATTCTAAATTCTCCACACACCACGCAAATCATGGGCTTAGAATCAGAATTTATGGTATTGTTAGGGTGTGAGATGTGTTACGTGAGACAGATGCCTATAAATCCAAGATAACATCGCTATCATAATGCTACAAGTAATGTTGCAGTTTTATGACTTCATCTAAATTGAAATAAAATAATTTCGACACTTGTTATAAAAGTCGAGACTGAGCAGCAATTTTTGACTTATTAACTAAATGCAAAAACAATCCAATGGAATTTGAAGGAAATAAAAAAACAACATGAGATCCGAAATTGAAAGCAGTTTGGGTATTCTATAAACTCTTTCATCACATTTTTATGAAAGAAAAGAGGAGTTTACTTACCAAGTAGGCTAGTAAAACTACAATGATAAAAAATGTCTTCTCTTGTTCTCGTAATACTTGAAAAGCCATGGCTCCTGGTCAGTGTATTTACTGGTGAAAGATCTAAATCAAAGAGTAGATACGGTTCACATTAAAAGTAGGAATGGCTGTGTGCTGGCTTTAATCTATAACAGTTGCCATTTATCAAATATACCAGATCATAAGTAGCATTCATGTTTTAAAAGAGCTGCCTTTTAAAAAGATAGACAAGTAAGAAATAATTCTTTTTAAAACCTGGGTGATGAGGAGCAAGGCTTTGTCTGCCCACACATTATATGCAAAACTCCTGGCTCCGCATACCCCGGCCATGGAAACCTACAAGCCTTGTCCTAAAGCGTCTATACGTCCAGCCTAGTCCACCCAGCAGAGAACCGCACTCAAACAGTACTACATAAACTTTCCATGTATGTGGGCTTAGACGACACCAACAGCATAGTCGGAGGGATGAAATGGCAATTCACATGCTCTAAGCACTGCTACTTGCCAGGTACTATTCTTAGCCCGCCAGCTCACTTAATCCTCACAGCTCCTCTAGGAGGTAGGTTATGAGGCGTTAACCCCACTTTAGGGATGAGGAAATGGAGGCTCAGGGAGGGTGAGGTCAGTTGCCCAAGGTCACAGTGGGGGAGGCAGAGCCAGGACTGAAACCCAGCTGGGGTGTCCGGTGCCCCGGTTCTTATGGATCCTGGCCACACACACTTGCCCTGCAAAACCATCTGTTCTGGTTAAGACCAAGTCTGCTGGGGTCTGGGGCCCTCATCTCCACTAGGAAGCAGGTAGCTGGCGTTTGGCATTTGTGATTTCTTCCTGGAACCAGTATGGGTGCAAATGATCTCTCAGTAGAAATCTCAGCATCATTTAAAAACATCTAAAATCATTTACTAAAGATGAAATTTGAGGCACTGATTTCAATTTACTAAAGATGAAATCTGAGGCGCTGATTTCAAAACAAGAAAAACCGAGCCTATTCTTTTTCACCAGAAATGACCTCAAATGTAGAAACAAATCTGGTTGTATTTTTACAGATCCACATAATGGCAAGAGAAGATTTTTTTTTTTTTTTTTAAGTTAAATATCATCTGGTGGCTCCATCTATTAGAGAAACAAAGGTTCAGTTTCCCTTTAAAGTTGAATCTTCCAAAACTAACAGAGACCCAGAGCAGATAATCTGACTACTTAGAAAGAAACCAGAGCAGAGAAGTGATGGCCAAATAGCTCAAGAAAAACAAGAGCAGAGGAGCGGAGGTGGGTCGGCCTGCTGTTTCAACTGCTGGACGAGCAGGGCCCGGATGAGCCCACAGACAGCGCTGGGAGCTTGTGCAAACCCGGCTGAATCACTGCAGCTGTCTGAGCAGGACCAGTGACGGGGCGGGCTACAACCATTTCACGTCTGTTGCATGAACGACCCACTTTGAGTGAATCCAAGCATTTTTTTTTTTTTTTTTTTGCTTTTTGCTTTTCTGGCTTCTTGGTCACAGCTTTTTGCCCAGCATATCTCAAAATCATCCAGCAATTACCCAACCATGCAATTTACTGCTTGTGGAGATTCAGGCTTGCGGTCAGAAGATAAAATCACGCTCCCTGGAAGGTAGGCTTCAGGCTACTCCTCCTGACATGAATTTGAGAAAAGGGAAGGGATAGTCATGGTCCTAAATTTTTAAACTGATTGCAAACTGTTGCAAGTAAAACCGTATAATGTATATGGAACTAAACTAAAATAGAAAAACGTGTAATACCAAAGCATTTACACAAGTAGGAGGGAAAAAAAGGGTCAGTCAGCACATAGCATAAACTCTTGGACAGACCAGTCTATTGGCGATACTATAGTAAGTAATGTGGAGGGCAGACAAATACTGTAATACCTTTTTTTAAAAGGCAATCGTTGAAATACGTATCAAGTTAAAAGTCATGGCAATATGATTTCGACTGCATAAGATACACCTATTTCATGAACAAAAAGAAAAGACACCAAAAAATTAACAGTGGTTGGGTCCATATGGCAGTATTCTGGGTTATTTTTTTCCCTTGTTTTCCTAAGGATTTTTCATGGTGTATCTATCTCATTAATATTAAAAAAGAAATACTTATAATGTTCTTTGGGCCAGAAGGTAAGTGACACAGTCCTTCCTGTTCCTTGAAAAGTTTAGATATTAAAGTTGGTAGCTAGAAAGAAAACACTGCCAAAGAAAGGAGGAAATGCAACAAAAACGATGACTGACAATTTTTGCTTCATAAAGAGATTTCTTTTAGATGACAGAGTAGAAAAAAACAGTGGTATTAGAGCCTATGTGCTGATTTGTATTATTCCTCCGGCACACACGCTAAATTGAATAGTTTGAATGGGAAATGCAAAATTAGCCGTGCTATTTCTGTTTTGTCAGGGGAACAAGTGGGTATGGCACCCTGTCTTAGTTTGCTAAAGGTTGCCAATGCAATACACCAGAAATGAGTTGGTTTTTATAATGGGAATTGATTAGGTTAAAAGCTTACAGTTCCAAGGCTGTGTAAATCAAGGCATTATCAGAGATGCTGCCTCCCCAAAGATCAGCTGCTGGCAGATCCTGGACTCCTGCCACGTGGCAAGGCACAATGGTAGCAAGTCTCTGCCTTCTGCTCCAGGCTAACTTCCTCTCCAAGCTCCGCTGTGAGCAATCAGGCATATGGCTCGCCTCTCCCTTCTCCTCCTGGCTTCCTCTCATCCTCTGTGTTCCACTGATTCCAGCTTTTGGGTGTTTGCTTGTCTCTGCCACTTTTTTCTTGTGCCTCTGCTTTCAGTCCTCTGTTTATAAAGTACTCCAATAAGAGGATCAGGACCCACCTGGGCCTGTAGTCTAATCAAAGGCCCTTCACTGAATCTAGCCAAAGGTCCCACATACAGTAGGTTTACATGCACAGGAACGGATTAACTAAAGAACATAATTTTCTGGGGTCCACAAAAGACCCAAACCAGCACACCCCCCAAATCATCTTCTAAACACCTTAGCCTGGCACCTAAGCCATTTATCATCTCTCTCCACAACCACCAACTCACTCCTCTCATGGCCCATCCAGCTCAGCTACACCAAAATACTCATGGTTCTCCTGAGCATCGGAGACTTTTCCCTCTTGCACAGATCTTGGTCTTGTAGTCTTTTTCTTACTGGATTTCTTTAAAAACCAGTTCAACTGTTACCCCCGCTGAGAAGTCTTCCAGGACCATTCCTCAATGGAGGGAGTGGCTCCCGGTGGTTCCACACCCCTGTTCATACTTCTATGTGGCACTTAGCACATCGCATACCAACTCTCTTCATTTATACATCAGTTATGTTCGCCAGGTTGTACGCTCCTTTAAAACAGGAACTGTGCCTTATTACTCTTTGCATCCCCAGTGTCTAGCTATAGGGCCTAGCACATGAAGATGCTCAAAAAATGTTGAGTTAACAAAGTGAATGAAGAAGCACCAGAAAAAAATAGCTGTAAAAACAAGTAAGATTTAGTTGCATGTAAGAGACTTAATCCTTGTGTAGGGAACAGAATACATCTGTTTTGGATGTATATACACTGTCGGGTTGCATCCTCAAGGTATTTAGTGCATTAGATTAGCAGACAGTAGTAAATGAGACAGTGATGTATTTTAAAAAATACTAACTCTGTTTAAAAAGGGGAGCAGTTCCTTTACAGATCTCTTACATTGGGAGCTGGAGATGCAGATGTGCCACAGAAGTATATCCCTCTCTTTCCTGTGGCTTCTCTCTTAACCTGGCTCTTCACACCAGGAATGGTTTAGACAGGGCAGAAAGACCTCAAGAAGCTGGGAAGACTTAAAGTTCATTTCTGATGGCCAGCTTCTAAGAGTTTTCTGCACTTAAACCCAATATGGACAAAAATCGCCTGCGTTTTATGGGGAATTGTCAGGGGGACATGGAAACCAGAAGATGTGACTGTTCAGACCCATTTCCACCATTTCTTAACAACGTCACTTTGACTGCACATCTGTAAGAGGAAGACAATAAAACCTCCAGCTCACAGGGGTGCTGGAGCAGTAACGGGGCTGATGCACGCAGAGGTTCCGCCCTGTGCCTGGCACACGATCAGAGCCTCATGGATGCTGGCCGCTGAGGCTAGTAGCCCTGTGCTGGGGTAACTTACCAAACCCTAAGACTCAGCTTCCTCCTTTCTAACCTGGGCATAGTAATAGGAGCCACCACGTGAGGCTGCTGTGAGGCCTGAGTCAGCAGGGGCACAGCCGCCATGTCTGTTAAAGAAGCTAATTGGTAGGAGCCACTTCTGGGATACAGTGAGTGCGAGCAATTATTGTTGTGTCCAATGCTGTTATTAGCGAGAAGCAGATGACCCAACATTTGTGGCGCTCCGTTAACATGTGTGGAGCTCCGTCACCAATGTGAGTCATCATTTAGATGGCCACGATCTAGGATTAGGCGGCACCCCAGATCTCCAGGCCTCGTGCCTGCAGGACTCGTGCATAGACGAAGAATAGAATGCAAGTCTGAACTAAGCGTTTACAACGGCGAGCACTGTCTTAAATGTTTTACGACAGTGGTACTCTTTCCACTCACCACCACACTCCTATTCGCCCTGATAAGACGGGAGAGAAAACTGAGGATCAAAGGACCAGTGTCTTAGAACCGGTGAAAACCAAGTTCCAATCCAAGTCTGGATGACCCCGAAACAGGGCTCGTAACCAGGATGATTCAGGGCTCTATCCTACCCCATGGCAGCATCGAATGACCGCTCCCATTTAGAGAGAGTAGGACTAGCTCAGCAGAACTGATGACAGGTACGTAATAAAAGAATCTATTTAATGACTCACCCATTTGTTCCACAAGCTTTCATTAGACAATGATTAGGTGCCTGAAAAGTGATAGGTACTGGGCAGGGGGGTGGGGTGGGACTACAAAGGTGGACTACAAAGGGGCTCACAGTCCATTAGGAGTGACAAGCTCATAATTTTTTTTTAATATATCCTAGCCAAGGGGTATTTTAGAAGTAAACAATTTAGCTGATGGAGTCTTATAACTATGACCTTGAATTTCCTGGGATAAAATTAAATACCTTATGACATTTTATTTGGCATTTATAAAAAAGTAGGAAAACTTAATGAAATAACTTTAGCGTTTAAGTAATAATATTTAAAATAAAAATGAAGCAATAAAAAGGTTATTTATTAAGATTGCTTTTAACTTCTGGGCATTTGAGGTCTGGCCCTAAAGATCGAAGAGTGTTTTCATACACTTGAGTGTGCGATTTCTTTGGGGATGACTTATAAAGCATAAGGCATACGAGTTACTGAGATATGCACAATGAGCATGTGAGGGGGTCGTGGGTGGGGCTCATAGTTTGCTAAAATACCCAGACTATACAACATCTACCAACAATCTAGCGTCCAATTTTGCAAAACATGTGCAGAGAAACTGGCTGTTGCTAAGCAGCAAGAAGACTGATGATGCCTGGTTTACCACGCTCTAGAAGCACATGGGTGGGGGTATCAGGAGAGCTGGGCAAGCAAAATAGAGAGGATGCGGTCTAAAGCCCAGAGTTGGCACGCATTCAGTTTAGCTGCACAGAGAATAGCTGCTTATCAGATAGAGCTGCTCACGTGGTAGCTAAGACGGATGTGTCCTAATTTGCCAGCCTCTGAAAAGGAAAAATCCAATAGGTGCTAAAATGCACACCCCTTCAGCTGCCCTGTCGAAAATCCTGGAAACCTGGGAGCGTGTGTCAAAGGCAAAGGGGCAGACTCTCTGTGGCGTTTGTGGCAGGGCCACAGAAGCACTGGTGTTTCCAGAAGCACCAGCTAGGGGAGGAGCAGCTGCAGGCTTCCCCTTCTGTTGGCTGAACAAAGCACTGCTCTCCAACAGCTGTGGTTGTTTTACCCTGCTGCCACCCTGTTAGCCTGCCACCCTTCATGTACACTGTGAGTCTGTCAAACGTCTGCTGGGATTTCCCTAAATCCAGAATGGGCGCCTCTCCTTTCAGCTTCCACGGCATCCTGACAGCCTAATTGTCAGGCTGGTCACTGGCCTCTCTTTCTAGCCCTTGTATTGCATCTGGCTAGCAGCATTATTTTCTGCAGCCAGCAGAGCACTTGATTTTTAAAAGTCGCTTTGAATATTAAAAGTTAAGAATTGAAAAATGAGAAAATTTGGAGAAGTCCCACATCAAGGCAACAATTAACTAGAGGTCAGTCTCAGTTGTCACTTGCATGGAAAAACAGACACTTTGCAGTGCTCCCCAGTCTCCACCACTCCCTAATGCCTCATCTGGCTGTCTTCCCTCATTTTAGGACCACCTTAGTCTCTACAGTCATTGGGTTTACCACCAATTAGGCTTTGAGGATTTAATGACAACAACTGTGATTTCTCTCTACAACTGTCATTCACTTAAAATAGGTGCCCCCAAAATGTTGAATGAATTAATTCATTCATAATTTAGGAGTAATATTTTATTTCTTATGGTTGTTGTGAGGACTGAAGCAATATATGTGAAATATATGTGTAACTATAACTTGAGATTGAAATATAAGTTAATGTAGTAGAACAAATTTCAGATCAGGACCCCGCGTATACTGCTATAATACTGACAAAGACAACCAAGGGGGAGATTAATCTTTAGCTTTACAATCTTAACAATTTTGTAACCTTTTTGAGAATGATCATTTTTGGTTATGTAAATGCCCAAAATGTATGAATCTTGGAATAATTCAAACAATCTTGATAATTTTTTCAGAAATAATTTAATTTTATTTACTTTTCCATCCCTTGAAAGCTATTTGATTTATTATCCAACAGATGTAGTGCATGAAATACGTAACAGTTTTCCTTTAGCAAAACCGTATTGGCATTTATGTAATGAAGCTACAGTCAAGCCATACATTTTCCAATATGCAATAACCTGAAACATTTAAAAACAACATTAAAGTGAACAGGCAGTTTATAAAGCCAGCAGTGAAATAAAGCCAATGCAATGTTATAAATACATTTTAATGCTGGAACATGATAATAAATAGCTTAAACATAATGTGAGTTCTACATGCTAAGAGAATGAAAGATTAATTAGCAATTTAGCATTCTGCTATTTCTAAAAAGGACTGTAACTTCTAGCTTCTATCAATACTGAATCTTAGCCTTCAGTTTCACTATATTCTGCAAAGCATTCTTTTTACATAGTAGAGTAGGTGGTCCTTTTTATAGGCAAAGAAGCTCATGGAGGTGTGTTGTCACAAGAATATAACATACTGCTCTTGGCTAGGAAATGAGGATGATTTCCCTTTTTCAAATCATGAAATGTTTTCTACTAAAAACTCTACAAGCTTTAAAACTTTCTGCTGCCAAATACAGTATCTTCAATTCTCCAAAATTTCAAAAACATTAAGGGCTAGTGTCAGGCTCCTAAAAATTTTTTTTCAGCAGAACTTAAACTACGATAGGGTTTTCCAAGACTAATTCTATTTTTTTTTTTCTGAGTTGTAAACTCAACCAGCATATGGGGACTAACGTAACTTTTCCAAAACTTATAAACCTACCTCTACCCAAAAATAAATAATTTTTCTATTTTAGGATAAAGAAAAATAGAACAGTTGTAAGTTGTAGCATCATGGACAAAGGAGACCTCAATCGGTCACAGTCTATCTTAAGAGAATTGTGCATAACCATCTCTAAAACACAGCTGTTTAAATTTTTATTTTAGAAGGAAGTCTGGATAGATTCCAAAACCACTCTTCTCCAGTGCAAGCAGCCTCCATTCTTTTAGCATCTCCTTTTATCAGACCCATCCCAGCAGACTGAAGGGCTAAATCACATTCAATCTTCAGATATCCAAGTTCCTGTCTTATATAATTGCTGATGAGTGGTTGTTCTCTTTTTAAAAGCCAGGTTTAAAAATTCCAGTTTCAAAGGTACATCTTATATGATGTGTGAACCAAGAGATAACGTAAAACATCTTTTAAGTGTAAACGTTTTAGATATAAAATAGATGATTGAACTCACTGCTCAACCAGTAAATTATGAAAAGAAAGTTTGTTCATACTGCCTTAGTTTTCTTTTTCTTCAGCTAGGTTACTTTAAAAAGGCTATGAACATTTAATAATCTGTTGCCATGAGACAAATGTAATGTACACATCTCTTATCACTTAGGCAGCTGTCAACTTATTTATTCGGGGTATACATTTATTCAAGGTGTATATATTTATTCAACCCATAGTCAACACATGTTGGCCTTTTCCAGAATTTTAAATGTTTGACCTTAAATATTGGTATATCATATTTAAAAGGGGATGACTTTTTCCATGTATTAAATCCATAAGTTTGTGTTTGTGTGTGTTGTGTTAATGTTTGAGGGGTGGCCACAGGACATTGGGTTAAGCTTAGATTCAGAGATTTAAATAGGTCTGAAAAAGGAGAATCAACTTCTCTCCATGAGTGTTAGAAGAATCCTGCACTTATGTTGCAAAAATCTCCAAAATGCCCTAAATACATGTAATAGAACTATAACAAATTAAATCAGTATATTAGGTTAGTATGTGATTATTACATGTCTCAATTCATTTTCTACTTTAAAATATATGTAACTCATCTGAAGTAAAAAAAAAATATTTTCCTATTCTTTTTAAACACCTCTTCTACAGCTACATAAATGTTCCCATGTTACTTATTCAAGTCTTCTGAATAGAGAGGGCACTTTACAATGCAATTACAAGTGCATAAAGAGCCTTCATAGACCCTTAACTTCAAATTAAAAATCCAGCCTAGACTTAAAGTCTTAATTAAGGCAGACTGTCAAAGAACAAATAACTTCCGTGACTGTCCCAGAAAAGGCCAACATAACATCCCAGACTTAACATTTAGCATGGAAAAAAAATTCTAAAGTCAACACAGCCATGTGGCTTCTGGGAATAAAGTAGATGTCGTAGGCCATGTCCATAGATTAAAAAGTGAAAAACAGCACTCACGGTCAAGGTAAATATTTACAAAATGAAATTGCATTTCTATGATTTGTATTATTTTCAGATATTATGCAAAGAAAAACTCTTTTTAAGTACTCACAACTCAATGAATAATTAATGTTAAAAAATGTCTTCCATAGTGAGACAATTCTCGATACAAACTCCCCTTCAGTTATTTATCTTTGAATTGGATAATAAGCTGTGCCTGAAATAGAGTATCTTTCAAAACCACATGCAAGTAGCATCGGCATAAATGCCCAAGGTGGAACTGCACAACCGAAAACATATTGAATAAATCCTGAACTAATGCAATATAATCCTCCCTTTTGCATATAAGTATCTGCTCATGATACAACAACATTAAAATAAATTCTTCTGTTTGCTTAAGTCATGTTTAACAATAACTGTTTCCTGTTTATATAAAGAAATTGTCTTTGAGTCAAGAAAAACTGTCACTGGAGTAAAACCTACAACTTCATATATCTATTCAACCTGTTTTAATTAAAGAGATCCTGGACGATGTTTATGGTTTTATTTATTTGCAAACTGAGACCTTTATTAAAATGCAAAAGACAGTAATATGGATTTTTTTTTTTTTTACAACAGTAAATGTAGGCTTGATGAATAGTTCACTACCAACAAAACAGAGCATAGAATTTTGGTCCTGTCAAACTTCTCCAAGAGTTTATTAACTAGATGTCTATTCCATGAAATGGCATAGGAAAATTTAAAAGCCTTGTGAGAGCTGACCTTTTACCTGCTCTACTCATCACTGGATTAGTAAATACTGCTGACATTTGTGAAACTTTCTTTTCCCACAAAAATAATATGTTTATGGGCTACTTAAAAATCTCTTAAATGTTCTCTTTTCACCTCCTCAGCTACAATTCTATAGCCTAGGCCTGCAGTTCCCTCCTCATGGGAAGCTAGCCCCAACGCCGA
>JAQZBX010030145.1:0-26936 GCA_029593785.1 Cabassous unicinctus | reverse complement strand
AAAAAAAAAAAAAAAGTATAATGACGTTGGCTGGCTCCTTCTAAACACTCTGGATACAGTTACAAAAGAAAGACATGAGATAAAGTCTTCAAATTTGAAAACTAAATGCCACATGAATGATATGAAAGTTTCTACATGTGCCTTGAAAGAAAATCTTGTCTCCTGTAGCCACAGATTTGAAATATCTGAGAATCAAACCCAGACTCTCATTGTACGAGTAGCAGAATTACAAAGGAAACTAAAATCTCAACTTCGCAGGGTTTCTGCAATTAAAGTGAAGGCATTGATTGGAAAGGAGTGGAAACCTGAGGATTGGGATGGAGACATATGGGATTATGATAATATTCGTGGGGATATTGGAACTCTAAATTCTGCTGAGACTTTACCAGATAAACCTGTGATGGCCTGCCCTGTGGAGACCATACCTTGTCACCTTTGTATTATTCAGCCTCCAGCCTGCCCCAGGGAGTCTGGACCTCCTTCCAGCCCTGAGGTGGATACCAGCCAAACTGAAGCCTGCACTGCCCACCCTCCAGCCTGCCCCAGAGAGTCTGGACCTCCTCCTATCAATGAGGCAGGTACCAGACAAAACTCCAGCATGCACTACCCAACTTCCAGTCTGCCATGAGGAATCTACCTTCTAACCCCTGCCTAAAGAGATTAATCCTGTCTCACCAGAAGAAAATGCAAAGGAATGCCCTGAGGTCAGTAACCTGCAAGACATCTCTAATCCTTCTCCTTACCTACCCCCACCACCCCTCGTCTTCGAGACCTATTACTAGACTTTTTGTGATTACTAGAAAATCACAAAAAGCTCCCAAAGGTGAAATACAAAGTGTGACCCATGAGGAAGTACATTATACTCTGAAAGAACAGCATGAGTTTTCCAACTTATATAGACAGAAATCAGGGGAATATGTGTGGGAATAGATACTAAGGGTATGGGATAATGGTGGAAGGAATATAAAGTTGGATCAGGCTGAATTTATTGATATGGGCCCACTAAGCAGAAATTCTGGATTCAACGCTGTAGTTCGAGGGGTTAGAAAGGGCTCTAACAGTTTGTTTGGGTGGTTGACTGAAACATGGATCAAAAGATGGCCTAGCATATCTGATGTTGAGATGCCCGATTTGCCTTGGTATACAGTAGATGAGTGGATTCAAAGGCTTACCTGTGAATCAACAGGCAAAGAAGGGAATTACTCTACTGGCTGTGGTGATTGATCCTGACTATCAAGGGGAAATAGGACTACACCTACATAATAGGGATAAAGAAGAGTTTGCCTGGAATGCAGGAGATTCTCTAGGGTGTCTCCTAGTACTGTCATGCCCTGTGATTAAAGTCAATGGAAAACTGAAACAAACCAATTCAAGCAGGACTAACAATGGCCCAGAATCTTCGGGAATGAAAGTTTGGGTCACCCCACCAGGCAAAGAACCATGACCATCTGAAGTGCTTGCTGAAGGTAACAGGAACATGGAATGGGTAGTGGATGAAGGTAGTGATAAATATGAACTTCGACCATGTGACCAGTTACAGAAACGAGGACTGTAATAGTCATGAACCCTTCTTCCTTGTTTCGTTATGAGTATGATTGTATATGTACACAAAACAAATTTCTTCATTTTCTTCCCCAACTTTTCCCCTATCATATGAAAAGTTGTATTAATTTCATGTCATAATATTTAAGGATGTCAAGTTGAAGAGTGAATATTACCCAAGGACTTGCACCCTATTCTGTGGGGAATTAATGCCTTTCTGGTTGTATGCAGGGGAGTTGAACATTGTTAGGCAGAAATATATACGTATGCTTGTCTGTTATTGTTTTTACTTAGAGACTAAGTATGGTTTAGGGTAATGTGTATGGTTGCCAAGTTGACAAGGGGTTGACTGTGATGGTTAGGCTAATGTGTCAACTCGGCCAGGTAATTGTGTCCAGGTGTTAGGTCCAGCAAGCACTGGGCTAATTGTAATACAAGAGCATTTATGGACTTCAATCACCAGTGAGTTTACTGCATGGATGGCTGATTACATCTGCATCAGTCAGGGAGATTGCATTAGCAATGGGTGATGCTTTTATCCAATCAGTTGAATGCCTTAAAAGGGGAAGTGATTTCAACATTCAGAGAGAATTTCCCAGCTCGTCTTTGGACAGCCAACTTCTCCCAGAAACTCATCAAGGACCTTTCATTGGACTTTCATCGGAGCCCCTGGCTTGCAGCCTGCCTGCGGAATCTGGACTTGTGCATCCCCACAATCTCATGAGAGACTCTTATAAAATCTCATATTATTGACAGATATCTCTTGTTGATTCTGTTTCCTGAGAGAACCCTGACTAATACACTCAGAAAAGGGTTTCTGGGAATCCCAGGGCTCCACAAACCATAGCTTTAAAGCCAGTGAAGTCTGAGGCACCAGGTAATAACACAAGCTTGATGAGATCCAAAACATGATCTTTATTGTGGCTACTACACAGACTAATGATCAGAAGTTGCAATGACATGCATCAAGAAATCCTACCCCAAATGTGCAAGCAAAGGAGAGTTGGTGGTTCTCAGGATTTCCTTCCACCTATGTTGAAAACAGCTACAGCCCCTGATAGAAAGGAGGGAAAAGGTACCTTTGAGAGGAGGCCAGCCATAGCTATTCCTCCCAGTAATCTTCAAACTCAGATCTGTCAGAAGTCCTGGAAAATGCACATATACCTTTTCCCAAATCCTTCCCTATCCCATTTAGAGCAAGGAAAAATTGTGTAAATAGACTTTAGAAAGCAGCTGAAATATCACAAATTTCCCCAAGGTTGGCATGCAAAATAAGACCTAATATGAGTCTAGTAATGGCTCTTTCTTCCCCAACAAACTCGTAATTTCCATGGTGAGAAAACATGACATTTGACTTTCGAAAATGTCTCCACAGTCCCTAGCAGAGTGCTGGAATAAGCCTCAGATAAATACCTGATTCACTGATGTATTGATATAATAAGAAGCCAAGTTAATGTGTGCTTGAAGTGATAGAGGGGAGCATAATTGAGCAAAAATGCCACAGGCAGAGATATTTCATGCAAATTCCCACATAACTAACATATTCACTTAAGATAAAATACTCTTAATTCCATTTTCCCAATGTCTTTTATCTGCAAGTTAAATAATATTCTTTTTTAAAATATACTTTCATAGGCACTCCATACAGTTCATTCTGTTCTGAAAAAAATACCCTGTTTTTCTGTCTGTTCATTCTAAGTACACACCACTTTGAGCCTTGTAACCAGCTGATGTCCTAAAGCAGTCTAGACAGGAGGAGGCTCGCTGCACCTCTCAGGGCCCAGTTGGCTAAGTTAGGCAGTTCTGTAGTTGTTAGGATGGCTGTGGAGAAGAAACAGCCAAAAGAAGCTGGTGCTTCCATGTTGGACAGCAAGGACTTGCAATCTGTTCCCTAGGTATTAAGAGTTTCAGGAGTGCCTCCCTTAACGCACCACTTTGCCTCTGTGACATAAAAGACATGTTTCAACTTTGGGAATATATTCAGCAGCTTAATTAAGAGGAGTATATGCTGACATGAACATTCCATTAAAAATTTGGAGTCAAATGAAAGTCAGAGAGTTCTTCATCTATGCCCCTTGCCTTTGTAGAATACCATATTAGATTACTATGACCCAAAGAAATGTAATAATTTACCAAATTTAAGCCTCTGTACAAACCATCTAGAAGGAAGGAGAAAATAATCAGTTTTTTATTCTATGTGTATATATATATTTACATACAAATATACACATATATGTACATATATAGTACATATATAATATGTATTCTATCCTCTGACATCTCTTTGTTTTATTTTCAGAAAATAAAAGTCCCATTACAGGCCTTCATCACTGACAAAATAAGCTCCCTTTGAGGTGAAGTTTTAGGGGCATTGGAAGTGCTCTTTGCCTCCTGAAATTTCCTCTGCTTAACTGTTCATAGGTGCATGAAAGCTCTTTAACAGAAGCAAAATACTTTATTTGCAAAATCATATCTCTTAAAATTTAAAGAGAGTTTAGACAGTGATTTTTAAGTCCTTTATACAAAAGTGTAAATGACTGCTATGAATGAATTGCCTGTTTGGGAGTTGGAGCAGAAATACAAAGGGCGGGAGAATTAGAGGACACTGGGTGTCATAAGTGAGCATGAAAAGGATGGAATTTCACCAAGGGGCAAAGGGGTCTTAAAGAAAGGGAAGGTCAGAGTTCCAAGTGTATCTCATTTTTTTTATTTCCCTATGCAAATTAAATATTTAGATTTTGGTCACTTCTCTCCAAAAAGTTCTGTAACCTGTAATGGAACAAAAAATCCTAATTCCCTAGTTCTGCCTCAAGGAAATTCATCCCTTTCTTATTTGTGTTTGTTTGTTTTGCAATGAGAAACAGTGCTACCTCCCTCTGTCCACCCACCTTCTTAAAAAATCACAGTCCCTATCTTTATAAGTAACTGCTGGTAAAGTACAGATGTCTCTAGAAAAAAACTCAGAATAAGTAAACAAGGGTATAAAACTGCTGTTGGGTATCTACTATTTCTGCTTCAACAGGTATCTCAGCTTGTAGATGTCAGATACACCCAAAGAACTTGGTTACCGTGGCAGTTTGAGATTATTTTATGAATCCAAAAAAAGATTATGTTTGTAAACTAATCAATTCCTCTGGCTGTGATACCCTTTGATTGTATTAAATTCAATTGAGGGACCTTTGATTAGATGACCTATTAAGATTGCTGTAGGGCTTTTTATTGGGCTATCAAATTGAGTCCCTGTCCCCTTGCTGGGTCTGATGTAAATTGACTGACATAGACAGACAAAGGAAAAAGCGGACTGCCATGTGAGAAAAGACTCCAGTTTTACCCATTACTGAGCTGCAAGAACAGAAGCCCTAAGGCACAAGCCATATGCCAGGAGAGAGAGGACTGCAGGATCACTTAAGCCCCAAGCCCCAAGAGGCTGGACCCACAGAGCAGTTCAAATGGAGACAGTGAGCCCAGAAGGGAAGGCTGATACCTCACAGAGATGAACGCCCATCTTGCTTCACTACATGGCAACACACTGGGATCAACAGTAGCTGACTCTGGTGAAAAAGCATCTCTGCTGATGCCTCAATTTGGACATTTCATGGCCTTAGAACTGTAAGCTTTTACCCCACATAAATCCCCATTATAAAAGCCAAGAAATATCTGGTACTTTGCATCGGCACACCTTTGGCAAACTTAAACAGTTACAAAATCTTGGTCCATGTCTGTGTCAGATTTTTTTCTCCCTTTCTTTGTCTCTTCCCTTCTAACTCTTCATCTCTCTCTTTGCTTTTCTCTAACATCACAGTCAGTCTGGCTATTTCTCTATTTGAGTGTCTATCTGTTTCACTGTGCCTGAGTCTGTGTCCCTTTATTTTCATATACTTAGCATATTCAGTTGAAAATCGGTAACCCACAATGCCTGAAATTAACTTCTTCTGTCTTAAAGATACCTCTAGAGTTTAGGGAACAGTTTTAAAAGGCACAAGGGTAGGGGAAAAAAAGACATAAATGGGCCCAAACATATTCTAGATCTGTTCCTTTTGTTTTCCTTTCTGTGGTGTGAACAAAGAAATTGAATGCATTTGTATTTGTAATATTTATATAAAACATAATATTTTTATTAAAATCAGCACATTAAATAGCAATGACCCACCAAAATACTTGATCAACCAAAAACTATCACTAAGTGTGATTTTTCAGCAAGACTCCAAGATATCTCCCTCATTCTCACCTGGATCCTCCTACCTTATTTGCACTGAGTGGGTTGGGGCTCCATGACATCTTTGACCTGAAATTCACAATCAAATGGCTCACACCATTCATGAGCAAATCATCCTCAGTTACTGCACCATGCTGGTTTTTGAAGGTTGACCAATTTACAAATCCTTAGAGAGTTACCCCATTTTGAAGAATAATCCTGAGGTTGATATTCCCATGATTTATTTTCTACTATATTTTAAATATTCACACAATCATTAATGCCCTTGAAGTTTTTCTTTTCTTACTTTTAGATTGGTAGCTCTTAATTCTTCTTCTTATCTTTAATTCATCATCTAGAACAACAGCTTAAAGTTTCCATCTCATTGGTTTATCATTTTGCATGAATTTTTATTGCATCTATACTAATGTTTTTAGAATTTGTCTTTAGCCTTTATTTAAAAATATATCTATTTTATCTTAAATTATGAATTTTAGTTTTAATGTTTAACTTTCTTATTAGATCTCAACTCTGTTGTCTTTATGGGAATAAAAGACTAAATAACATACTCCCATTTTGTTTAAAAATTTTTTAACATTTTATGTTCTTATAAATTTTTAGAATTTATTTCCCCCAACTGTTCCTCTTATCTTCCATTCTTCCCTATATATTTTATAACATTTGGTGAGATGCTTGGCCCACCTGTGTGGAAATTGCATAATAAGTCTAAACCATCAAATATAAGGGAGAGTGAAGGCTTTACTTCTACAATTGTCCTTATGATTACTTCTCTGGCTTTTCCAAACAAATCTAGATATCATATCTCATAATGATGTAATGGATGATGAAAAACAAATTTGGAACACTTGATTTAACCTATAAATTAACACTTTAAAGATATATTTCTTTCCAGATAGGTTTTTTTCTTAAAAACCTCCCACCATTCATGCCTTACATAAAAGAGATGCATTTTGTCATGTATAGACCCTTTCACAAATTATTCTTGTGTACCATGAACCTAGAGGGTTTGGCAATTTAGAGCTAATGCAGAGTCCTCAACTCATTGCCAGTGACCTGAAAACATGAAGCAAGCAGATGGCAGTGAAACTTTTGCTAGTTACTCATGATTGGTAATATGATAGAGGAACCAAAGGAATCTAATTTCAATTATATGTGCATATTGGGCTGAATCAATTCCTTTCTCAGAGGAGTCATTCAAGAATCCTTCCAATGTTGGAACCCATTGACGTCTTTCTCTCTTTAAGAGAGTTAAGGCAAAGCTTGCAATGAGAATATTGTCCGAATTCTTCTAGGTGAGGAGTCCTTCTATTTTTGTCAGGTACCATATTTTGGCAATCCCAGATGGGGTATATATCAGGACCTAAAAATAAAGAAGTTCTATTTTACTTATATCATGCATTTTGGTTCTTGCTGGAAAATTCTGAGATGACAACTGGGTGAGGGTATTTTCTCTAAATGATAATAGATGTTATTTGGGGGAGGTTAGAATTTCTGAAAGACAATTTAAACAACTTCAGGGTCTAAACTGTAATTAAATTACTCCTTAGTTCTGTACTTTATCTCATTCCTGTTGAACCCTAGCAAAATCGATTTCACTTTGTATGGTAACTTCTATCCCATTCTTACAACATGAATTATTCTACCTCCTACCAAGGCTGAAAAAGTGATTTCTCCCTGTATCCCTTCCTGACTCAGGGACTGACCCTCAAGCCAAGCTCATTTACTATAAATCCTGTTTCTCTTTGTGATAATCCTCAAAAATCATTTTTGTTTGAATGGATCATTAGTATGCCCTACCAAATGCAGTTGACCTGGTCCAGGGATCTTAAAAACTATTCTATAAAACAATTGGATATTATTCTTCAAAGGAGCAATCTACTTAACCTGGAATAATAGTTTCCAAGGTTGTGAAGCTAGTGGTCACATTTCTTCAGATCTAGTGAATTTTGTAGAATGTGCTTTGTCATTCAGATTTCAGATTTGTCATCTGGAACGTAGCTTGTAAGGATCCCATATATTGCCATTTGTGACAAAGAATGTTTACTTCTTCATTGTTCAGATCTCTTAGATAGACACAACATAAATTAAAAGTTGCTCACCAAATTCATTTATTAATCTAACTTTGTGATTCTAAATCTTAGAGTGAAGTATCAATTTGAAAAGTATCTTAGTCATATATCACCCTTGGGATCAGCATCATGTGTTCTATCGTAGGTAGTCATTCTGTTCTTACCACAATTCTTCAAATGAATCTTATCTACCAAGAAGAAACTAATCATTTTCCCTACATTAACATTTCCTCATACCCTGTGGAGTATGTCAGTCTGTCCTCATCATTAGACTAGAAAGGTAATGGGTATACAAGAATAATAAGAACAAAGTCTTCTAAAAATACTGATGATATGTAACTTTAAAAGGCCCTTTAACAGTCTACCTGTGATTTTGCATGGAGAAGTTTCTCTTATTTGCTACTGTGTATTAAACTTTCCTTCCTCATATATATTTTTTACATTATTGCCAAGAAGCCAAAAACCTGGTCAAGTTAGCACAATACCACAACATGTAAAAATTTGAAGAAGTCATCTCTGAATTTTCCTCTTTTTAAAATTCTTATTATAAATGCTTATTGAAACAACACAAAAAACTGCTATACAATATTAAAAACTCAGATATAATAATTCCAACTTTTGACTCAAGTTTGGGCATCAGCTCTTGAAATAAGGGCAAATCCTGGGGCATGAACCATACATGGAATGTATTTGATGAGTGAGGAACACCAGATACTCAAAAAATATCACTTTTCCTAGCTTAGCAATCAAGATCTACTTCTCAATTCAGTATGTTTTAAGTAAATGAAGTCTGGGAAATATAATTTTCTAAGAGTTTTATTGACATATAATTTAAATTAAATTCACCCATTTTAAGTACACAGTTTGATGAGTTTTGATAAGTGTATACAGCTGTATAGCCATCACTAAAGTTTGTTTTTTTTTATTCCCATCTCCCCCAAAATTTCTCTCACGTGCCTTTGCAGTCAATCCCTGCTTCTATTCTCAACCTCAGGCAACCACTGATCTGCATTCTATTGCTGTAGTGTTGCCTTTTCTATACATTTATATATATGGAATCATACACTATACACTATTTTTGTGTCAGGCTTATTTCACTCAGCCAGATGTTTATGAGAGTCATCCTTATTGTTGCATCTATCAGCAGCTTGTTCCTTTATATTGCTGAGTAGTATTCTCTTATCCAAACAGGCCACATTTCATTTTTCCCTTTACCAGTTGATGGACATTTGGGTTGTTTCACTTTTTTAGTTATTATGAGTAATTCTGCTATGAACATTCCTATACAAGTCTTTGCATGAATAAATGTTTAATTTTTTTTTTTAGTAAATCCCTGAGTGGAATAGCTGGGTTATATGGTAGATGCACCAAAGTATCTGTACCATTTGCATTCTTTCTAACAATATATGAGGGTTCCCATTGCTCCAGACTTTCCAACATTTGAAATTATCGGTCTTTTTAATTTTAGTTGGGTGGGTATGTAGACATATCTTATTGTAGAGTTAATTTAAATTTCCATAATGACCAATGGCATTGAATAACTTTTCATGTGTTTGCTGTCTATTTGCATATCTTCTTTGCTGAGTGTCTGTACAAATTTTTTTTCCTGCTTCTTAACTGGGTTGTTTATCTTCTTATTATCAAGTTTTTTTTACATATTCTTAAAACAAGTCATTTATCAAATGTATGTTTTGCAAATAATTTTCTAATCTATGGCTTTTCTTTTCATATTTTTCCCCAGAGGGGCTATGTGCTTTGGCCAGGGTCAGAAAAACCCAGCCTCTTGATTCTAATTCTGCTATTATTTCCACTAAGCATCCTGGAGGGCAGAATTTCCTTTATGGAAATGTCATTGATATTCAGGAAGCATTACAACAGTTCAGGAATTTACAGTTGGGGCGACAGAAATCTGTAATCACTGTGTTACTTCTTAGGAAGAAACCACTTGCTAATTTCCCAAGTGACTCAAGAGATTGGGCTCCCGTCTACTGTATAAGAGGTCCAGGGTTCAATCCCCAGGGCCTCCTGGTGAAGGCGCACTGGCCCACATGGCAAGCTGGCCCTAGTGGAAAGCTGGCCCATGTGGAGTGTTAGTCTGGGTGGAGTGCTGGGCTATGTGGAGTGCTGTCCCATGCAGGAGTGCTATCCCATGCAGGAGTGCTGGCCCACACAGGAGTGCTTGCCCATGGAGAGCTGGTGCAGCAAGATGATGCACAGCTGTGGAGAGCCATTAGGGAGGCTTTTGACATCCTTTCTGACCCCCTCCCCAAGGCAAATTGGAGCCATTTGGCACTCTTTCATGGATCCCTGGCCCTGTTTTAGCTGGGAAATACTGACTTGGGAAGGCTTTCTCTGAGCTGACCCTCCTCACAGAGTTTGCCCTCTAGGAAGTGATAGCTGGAGACAATGAAAGGAGTATAAAAAAGCTATACAAGCAAAACTTAAACAAACAGAACAGATCAAGATACCCAAATAAGGAACAGAGGAAAGAAAGCTTTCTCCAGGAGGTGAAACGGTCACAGAAAAAGTGTATATTAAAATCTTAAAAAAATGTATCAGATAAAGAATAGCTGAAAAAAAATCAGATCAGTAAAATATGGGCTACTCTACATGTCTAGAATAAGTTGAAACAAATGTCAAAATAGAGCTGTAACACAAAGCCAATCAACAATACAACTCTAGACAAGAAAGAGAAATTGACCTTCAAAGAAAACTCATCAAGATTATCAAATGCCTAGATATCAGTAAAAATTACAAGCCTTACCAAGAAACAGGAAGGTATGGTCCAGTCAAAGAAACAGCTTAAAACTTCAGAGTTGACACAGAATTTGGAAAATCTGATCAAAGATATTCAAACAAATCTCCCAAATCAATTCAAGGAGATGAAGGAAAATATGGAGTAAAAGACAACAACTATTAAGAAGATACTGTGTGATCAGAAAAAGGATTTGAAAATAGAAAAAGAAACATAACAGAAATTATGGGGATGAAATTCACAATAGAAGAGATTTAAAGAACACTTGAGGCATACAAAAGAAGATTTGAACAGGCAGAAGAAAGAATCCATAAACTAAAAGACAATCAAAATGTAACAGACAGAAAAATAGATAGAGAAAAGAATGGAAAAAATGGACAAGGTCTCAGGGATTTGAATGACAGCATGAAGCCCACAAACAAATATGTCATGGGTGTCCAAGAAGGTAAATAGAAGTGAAAAGAAGCAGAAAGAATATTTGAGGAAATAATGGCTGAAAATTTCCCAACTCTTATGAAACATATAAGTATATATGTCCAAGAAGAGCAACATACTTCAAACAGAATAAAGTTTAATGGACCTAACTGAAACACATCCTAATCAGAATGTCAAATGTCAAAGGTAAAGACATAATTCTGAATGCAGCAAAAGAAAAGCAATTCATCACATATATAAGGGATTCTCAATAAAATTAAATGCCAATTTCTCATCAGAAGCCAAGGAGGAAAAAAAGGCAACGGTATAATATATTTAAGATACTGAAAGAGAAAAACTGCCAGCCAGAAATTCTTTGTCCAGCAAAACTGTCCTTCAAATATGAGGGAGAGTTTAAAATATTCACAGATAAACAGAAACTGATAGAGTTCATTACAAGAAACCTGCCCTGCAAGAAATACAAAAAGGAGTTCTGTAGGCTGAAAGAAAAAGACATAAATGAAGAAATGAATATTATGAATGAATATTAGCAGTCAGGGTAACTAAAAAGGTAGAGAGAGAGAGAGAAATGACATATAAAAACCAAAGGATAAAATAATTGAAATAAGTATTACAATTTACAATTTAATGTTACAGTAATAACATTAAATTTTAATGGTTAAACTCCCCAATCAAAAGACACAGATTAGCAACATGGGTAAAAATGTATAAGTCAACTATATGGTGTTTATAAGACTCACCTTAGACACAATGACACAAATACATCAAAAGTGAAAGTTTAAAAACAGATATTCCATGCAAACAGTAACCAAAAGAGAGCTGAGGTAGTATGGCAGTTTGATATTATTTATGAATTCAAAAAGAAATATTGATTATGTTTGTAAACTAGTCTGTTCCTCTGGGCATGATACCCTTTGATTGATTTAAATTCAAAGGCTTTATGTTTATTCAATTAAATCAATATTAGGGCTTTGATTCAACCATGTCATTAGGGTATGCAGGGTTGAGTCCCTGCCCCCTTTGTGGGCTATATAAATGGACACTCAATCAAGAAGACAGAAGAAACACACAGAGGAAGAGGGCTGTGTAGACACAGCAGAGGAAAGAGCCTTGATCCTGCAGACCTGGGGAAAGAGATGAGCCATTCGCTTCATAGTTTGCAGCTGAAGAGACCAGACCCCTGAGTAGCTGAGCAGGTCTGTAAAGAAATAAGCCCTCCAGCTGAGATCAGAAGAAGCTGGGCCCATGGATCCTTAAGAGGAAAGAAGAAGGCTGAACCGTAGCAGATGTTGCCCGCCATCTTGCTTCAACATGTGACAACTGACTTGGATGAGAAAGTACCTCTTATGGTACCTTGAGTTGAACTCTTTAGGGCCTTGAGCTGTAAGCTTTTACCCTAAATAAGTACACTTTATAAAGGCCAACAGATTTCCGGTGTTTTGCATCAGCACCCCTTTGGCTGACTAATATGGGTAGCTATACAAATATCAGACAGAATACACTTTAAATTCAAACTGTTATAGCGGAGTAGATGTGGCTCAAGCTGTTGAGTGCTTGCTTCTCACATGGGAGTTCCCAGGTTCAATCCTTGATGCCTCCTACAAACTACAACAACAACAAAAAACAGCAAGCAAACGAAAAATGAAGAAAACCAACTCGGGGTAGCCGATATTCTTCTCAAGTGCTCTTGGATTATTCTCCAGGACAGACCATATATTGGGTCACAAAACAGGTCTCAATAAATTTTAAAAGATTGAAATTATATGAAGCACTTTGATCATAATGAATGAAGCTGGAAATCAATAACTGGAAAATTCACTAATTATGAAACTTAAACAACACATTCATAAACAATCAGTCAAAGAAGAAATTGAATGAGAAATCAGTAAATATCTCAAGACAAATGAAAAAAAGAATGCAACATATCAAAGCTTATGGGATGCAGCAAAGGCAGTGCTGAGAAGGAAATTTGCAGCCCTAAATATTTACATTTTTAAAAAATGTGCTAAAATCAAAGACCTTGCAGAACACCTGGAGGACCTAGAAAAAGAACAGCAAACTAATCCCAAAACAAGTAGAAGGAAAGAACTAACAAATATTAGATCAGAAATAAATGAAATTGAGAATAAAAAAGAAACAAAAGACAGAATTAACAAAACCAAAGGGTTGTTTTTTGAGAAGATCAGTATAATTGACAAACCTTTAGCTAGACTGACAATAAAAGAGAGATGATGTAAATAAAATCAGAAATGAAAGAGGGGACATTACTACTGACCCTACAGAAATAAAATGGATCATAATAGGATACTATAAACAATTCTATGCCAACAAATTCACAACTTAGATGAAATGGACATATTCCTAGAAATACTCCAACCTAAACTGACTCTAGAAGAGATAGAAGACCTCAACAGACCAATTACAAGTAAAGAGATTGAGTCAGTCATCAAAAACCTCCCGACAAAGAAAAGCCCAGAACCAAATGACTTCACGGGTGAATTCTACTAATCATAACAAGAATTAATACCAATCCTGATCAAACTCTTCCAAAAAATTGAAGAGGAGGGAATACAACCTAACTCATTCTATGAAGCCAATATACCAAAGCCAGATTAATATACTACAAGAAAAGAAAACTTCAGACCAATTTCTTTAATGAAAATAGATGCAAGAATTCTCAACAAAATGCTTGCTAATCAAATCCAACAGCACATTTAAAGAATTATACACTTTGTTCAAGTGGGTTTTATCCCAGGTATGCAAGGCTGGTTCAACACAAGAAAATGAATCAATGTAATACACCACATTAATAATATGAATGGGGGAAAAAAAACACATGATCATCTTGACTGATGCAGAAGAGGCATTTGACAAAATCCAGCATCCTTTCTTAATAAAAACACTTAGAAAAATAGGAAGTACCTCTATCTATTTCCAAACCTTTACCATCAGCCTAAATAGAAGTTCCATACAAGTATCAAGTCTCCATTCTCTAAAACCAATCTCCCATATGCCACCCTATAATTACCACCTTGTGTTATTATCATACATATGCTATAATTCATGAGAGAATATTCTTATACTTGTGCTATGGACAATAGTCCATAATCTACAGTATGGTTCAATATGTTGTACAGTCCTATGTTTATTTTTTTCTAATAATATAACCATCTTAAAGTTTCTTCTTTTAACCACATTCACCTATTCACCTATACATTTCAATGCTGTTGATTACGCTGATGTGAGTATCTGGGGAGGAAATACACCTAATGTAAATAATGGATGATAAAAGTATTTTAATAATCTTTCATCAATTTTAATAGTAGTAACTAGTGTTAAATATATATATAGTACAATTATTAAAAATGTGCTCTCATCAATAGTAACAAATATTCCATACAAGGTGTTGGTGGTGGCATGGTACACATGACTTCTGTATTTTATGCATGACTGTTTTGTAAGCTCACAACTTCTCTAAATAAAAAAGCAATATTTATTTAAATGTTTCTTAATGATATAAAAGAACTGTTACTTACTCTCATGGTAACATTTATTTTAAGACAGCACCAAAGTCACTAAGGAGAATCATATATCCTAAATAATTAACTGTAAAGGAAATTACAACTTATTAGTTACCAAGAAACTGTTACATTACAAAGAAAGAAGTGTAAAGAAAACATTTTATGACACGTACATGGGCCACCATTCAACAGAGTCAAATACACATTCTTTCAATTTTATAGATAATAGGTTGCTTTCTGACTGAGTTCCTGTAATGTTCCCTAATTTTTGTAAAATTTTCTTTAAAATTTCAAAAAACAATAAAATTTTTTTAAAAAAGCAGCTAAGGAAGAGTCCCTAATCCAAGAACTAATCAAGTACTTCTCTGAACTGTGGGCTTTGATTCTTGGCTAGTCGTTTCTTTTTATCTACTCTATGGCATGATTCCAGTTACCTAGATGCAAAAAATAATTTTTAAAAGGCAACTCATTACTTCCTTCTCCTACATTATATGCTAATTAATTTATTAAACAATCTGTCTAAAATTCATGCCAACCTTCTCCATGATAAATTGCATACTGGACCTTCTCAGACCTATGTGTCACTAGAACTACAAGCAGACTTTGGACATGGTTATTCCTCAACTGACCACAATTCTATTTCTTTTTTAAAAAATATTTTTAATTTTCATCAAAATTACATATGCCTATGGTTTAAAGTTAAATATTTCCATAATGTTATAAAAAAAATAGCAATTTCCCAGACCACATTCCTCTTCCCCATTTCCTCCTCTCCATAGGAAACCACATTCAAATCTTTTATAGCTGATTTTTAATTAAATTACCTCAATATCATTAAATCACATGCTTACTAATTCTTGACTATTAAGTTTTCATTTTGTAAAAAGATTATCCATTTTAGAGGAAGAAGATGAAGCTTCCTTTCCTCCATTGCTCCTTCTAGACATACCTCTTTCTCATTTTCCTATCCTCCCAATATAGTTATAATTTCAATAGCTCAATAATCAACATTTACATTTATAGGACTATGTAAACACTACTCTCAGATGAGTTTTGCAATAAACTATTATTTCCTTACTTTACTGAACAATTTTTTTCTTTCCTAGAGTTAATAATTGTACAATTGTCTAATTTTCTATGTAATTATCATGAATTCAACACTAAACTTTCTGTTAATACTGTATCTCCCCTCAGAAACTATAGATACATACTGTATTCTATCAATTTCATCTTAAAGAAATATTTCCTGGAGCCATCTGAAATGTTCCCGTATGGACTGGTTGTTTGACAGACCTTCATCTCCTCCTGGGGCTTATCTTTTTTTCTCCTCTGTTTTCAGTTTCCTTTTTTTTTTTTCTTTTTTAATCACATTTATCCCATGACTTCCTTATTCTTCTCTCTATTTTGGTAGAGGATATTATCCAGTATCTTTCCAAGATAGGATGCTTAGGGGCCATAATTTTGAGAACTTATATATCTAAAAATATATTTACTTTATTCTTATACTTGATCAATAATTTGCCTGAGTATAGAATTACAGATTGGAAATCATTTTCATTCATAATTTTGTTTTCCAGTTTCCAGTGTCATGGAGAACTTACATGATTCCTGATCCTTTGTGAACCTTCTTAAAAATTTCTCTACGACAAAGCTATCCAATAGAAATATAATGTGAGCCACAAATATTAGACACATATGTAATTTAAGCATTTTAGTAGACCTATATAAAACAGTAAAAAGAAACAGATGAAATTAATTTTAATATTTTATTTTACCAAATATATTCAGAATATTATCATTTTAACAAGTAATCAATATAAAGTTTTAATGCAATGTTTTAAAATCTTTATTTTTACTAATTCTTAAAAATCTGCCATTTATAGCATGTCTCCATTTGGACCAGCCACATTTCAAGTGCTCAGTTGCCCCATGTGACTAGTGGCCACTTTATTGAACAGTGCAGTTTTGGAAGCATTATGGATATTTTCTTTGTTGTCAATGTTCTGATATTTTTTAATAATTTGGCTTGGCAAAGGTCAAATTTGGCCCATTTTGCTAGGTACTTACTGGGCCCAATTACCTGAAAACAGATATATATCAGTTCTGGGAAAATTCCTTAAATTTTGACTTGATAATTCCCCTTTCCCTCCATTTTCTGTATTCCCTCTTTCTGAAACTTCTATTAGTCTGAGTATGTACCTGCTGTGTTGGTGCTCTAATTTATGTTTATATTTCTCCTATTTTCCATTTCTTTTTCTTAGTACTGTTTTCTGGGAAATTAATTAATTTAATTTCCCACTCCTTTCTGTTGAATTATTCATTTCTGCCATCATATTTTTTTTTTTTGAGAAGCTCTTTATTGGTTTTCTGTATGACACTTTTAACTGCATCTGTTCTTGTTTTCTGATTCCAATGTTTTCTCTCAGCTCTCTGAGGATATTCACAATGGCATTTTAAAAATCTTCTCCTCTCCATGTAGTCTCTGTTTCATCCAAGTTTGATTTCCCCCTTTATTCATTTAGTTTTGTTTTAGTTTTTGTTTTAATGTAAGAGGTTTGCTCAGCTATGTGGAAACTCTTGGTTGTCTGTTCTCATTTAAGTGTGTGTGACAGTTTGAAGCTTTTGTGAATCCCAGAAAAGATGATGTTCTAGGAGTTAATCATTCCTGTGGGTGTGGGACCCTTTGATTGGATTGGATGCAGTTGGGGGCCTCTGATTGGAGTACTTCAGTGACGTGTGACCCAGGGAGGGTCTCAGCCCTCTTGCTGGAGTCTATCAAAAATAGGAAAAACATGCAGAGAGACACAGAGGAAGAGAGCTGTCATTTTACCCTGCTATGTGAGAGAGGACTCCAGGATTGCCTACAGCTGCAGAAAGACAGGGAAACCCTGAGAGGCTGAGAGAGAGGTCAGAGGCTGGAATTAGAGCAGCCACAGGCCCAAAGGAGGGGGGAAGAGATGAGCGGGCCGCCATTATGCCCTGACATGTGCTTAATCACACTCAGCTGAGAGAGAGAGAAAGCATCTTAAGGTGATGCCGCCATGTGTCTGATTGCCCCACTGCTGCAACGTGGTGAAACATCATCTCTTGATAATGCCTTGATTTGGACATTTTCACAAGCTTGGACCTGTAAGCTTTTACCCTAATAAATCCCCATTATTTAAGCCAACCCTTTTCTGGTAATTTGCACTGGCAACCGTTGGCTACTGAAATAGTGTGGGAAACTAAGAGTTGACTGGAGTCATTAATTATATGAGTGAAATCTCTTAACCATTAGCTTCATTGTAGGAAGCGCAGACTGGGGCATTTCACTGGAGAAACTGTGATGTTAATTCTTTTAGAGCTTTCCTCCTGGGTTGATCAGATTCTCCACAGAAGATTATTCCATTTTCTTATCCTAAGAATAAAAGACTGGCATTCAAATTTTAAGAAACAAGTAAGAGAAGAGGACTAGAGATTATCAGCATCCTATATGCCTATGTTCACTTAATCAAACTATTTTGAGTATGGTATCTTCATTTCAACTGTGGCTGGTGTCCCCTTCCAGAAATCTTCTGTTTACCCACTGAAGTAAATAAACCTCTAGTATTCTACTGGAGTAGCTCTTTAGAAGTCCTGGTGCCATAAATATTTGTTGAAAAATGCTAAATGAAAAACTCTATTAAAAGGTTGTTGTTTGTTCTGCTTTGATTTATTGATTATCCATTTAGAAAATTTTCAGGCATGCCACTGCGGAATTATGGAAATTAATTTTGGCCAGAATAGTTTTTTAAAAAAATTTCCACAACAAAGTACAACCTCTCCAGCATCCTTTGTCTAGTCCAGGGGTTCTTAACCTTTTTTCTTCCACAGACTCCTTTGCCAGTCAGGTGAAAATCATGGACCCCTTACTAAGTCCACAGTATACTGTGTATTATTTAATAAATATATCACATCCACACCAACACGTCACCACAAGATTAATGTTTTTTTGAATTTCAATTCAAGCTCACGGACCCCTGGTTAAGAACCCCTGGCTAGTCACAGATAGAAACAACCTAGTCAAACATAACTAGCAGATGTGAAGTCTATACTATCTCCAAAATTTACCAGATTCAGCTCTCACACAATATTGACCCCCTCTCTCACCCAACACTTGACACCCACCCACTTGAGTATGCAGTTAGGATATACTGCCACCAAGTGGTAGATTGTCATATCATTCCTAAGATCCCAACTCTAAAATGTATGTTTTCAATGAGATTCAAGTTTTATCCATTAATGTTTCTATTCGTCTTACTTATGAAAAGAAAACATTTATGGAAGGATATAAACATTTAAATGTGGCATGATAAAGAATATAATTCACATTAAGTGAAGGTTTTTCTTTGAAAAGTAATTTCTAAGGAAAGCATAATATCCTCACGAATCTGATTATCAAAAAACAGCTTAATCCAACCCTGTTCTTCACTAAGATTATTAAAAACACTCGTAATACTTCTTGAACTTGATATTTAAAGGAAAGATTGATTTTAAATATTTTCATATCATTTTTACCTTTCAACACCTTTTGGCTCCACAAACCTGAAAGTTTTTGAAACATATTCCACTTTCCCTAGTATTTAGTTTCTGCTGGCTACTATACTTTGCTGATGCTCTAGTGATATCTAGTGACATCTAGATAAATTTTCCTATTCCTCATTAGAGCAAGAGAGACCATGCCAGTAACCAAAGCCATATGAATCATTAAAATAAGTCCCTACTCAGCAATAAAAAGGAACAAACTATTGATAGCACAACTTATATGGATTTCATGGGCATTAAGCTGAATGAAAAAAGCCACTCTCTAAAGGTCACATAGTGTATCATTTAATTTATACAAATTATACAAGTTGTATAATTATATAATTTGTATAATTATACAATTTATACAAATGACAAAATTATAGAAATGAAAACAATTAGTGTTTCCAGAGTGTAAAGATGGTGGAGAAAGGAAGGAAGGTATGTCTATGAAAGGGTAATAAGAGGTAGATGTTTGTGGTGATAGAATAGTTCTGTATCGTGATTATTATGTGGTTCTATGAATCTACAGATGTGATAAAATGGCATAAAACTGTACGAACATAGTGTACCAATGTCAAATTTCTGGTTTTGATATTGTACTACAATTATATAAAATGGAACCATTGGGGGGAAACTGGTTGAAGGATACCCAGGACCACTATGTTCTATCTTTGCAACTTCTTGTGTGTCTATAAGAATTTTAAAATGGACATATTTTACAAAAGAAAAAGAAATCCATTTCTGTTTGGGTTTAAAATTTAAGTACCTGAGATTCAGACATTCGAATTCACTACATCATGCTCCCCACTACCATTGTGCAATTCATTTATACAATTTTAGAATCTATGTGCCATAATCTCTAAATTATATTTGAAATTTAGTTTGAGTCCTAATTTCTAACTTTGTGTTCCCTTTTGGTTTCTTTTTTTCATGTTGAAATGGTGTTGTTGTTTTTTTTTTAAATGCTTTCAAACTGGAATATCTGTAGCCAATATTATGGCATCTTAGGATTTTGCTTTGTTTTTTCTTTATTACTTGTCATATAGTTTTATTACTTCTTGACAGATTGTTTTCTCTCTCTTATAGTTTTGGACTCTAGACTGTTAAAATGGTGGCAGCAGTCGTTCAGAATAACAACAATATTTTATGGAGAAGTTGAAACCTTTATTCCATGGAGAAAAGTAATGCTGAAGTTTTAATGATGCAACTATCAATCATTACAATTATGTTATTGTTTGAGCAGGGAAACCATACATGATATTCCCCCAAATCAAATTTTAATGAATAACATGTTGATATTTATTACATTTTTATTATATTCCACTGGCCTTTAATTTAAATTTGAGCTATATAAACTGTGTATTTAATTGATAACTAAAGGCATTCTCCAACCTGTTCTGTTTATAAATTGATGATTTTTAAACGTGAATTCATCTCTCATAGCAACAGTACTACTAATAGTTGATTCACAGATTATTCCACAAAACTGGATTGAAAACAAGCAGTAGTTTAACTATGTGCAGTGCTAGAAATACCAGAAAACAATAATTAAATGCAAATTTTGTCTTTTAACGGTGTTTAAAATATTTGAACACTGGGATGGTTTGAAATATATACCACAGGAAAAAAAATATGTTCTTAAATCTAATCCATTCCTGTGGGTGTAAACCCATTGTAAGTAGTGCCCCCCCCTTTTTTTCTTAGGAGGTACCGGAGGTTGAACCCAGGACCTTGTACATGGGAAGCAGGTACACAACCACTGAGCTACATCCACTCCCCAATGAGAGTTGGTTTTTTGTTTGTTTGTTTGTTTTGTTTTTAGGAGGTATGGGGTAGGGGTCGGGATTGAACCCAGAACCTTGTATATGGGAAGCAGGCACTCAACGACTTCAGCTACATCCTCTTCCTAAGTGAAACCTTTTGATGAGGTTATTTCAGTTAAGGCGTGACCCTCATTCAGGATGGGACTTTATCCTATTATCCTATTATAAATGGAATGAAGACAGAGAGAGAGAGAAAGAGACAGAAAGAGACAGAGAAAGACCACAGAAGCAAGAAGCTAAAATTAAAATCTGGAAGAGAAGGGAGAGGCCAGCAACCCCTGACATGTGCCTTGCCATGTGGCAGAGGAGCCAAGGTCTTTGGGAAGAAAGCATTAACTTGATTTGGACATTTCCTTGGCCTCAAACTGTAAGCTAATAAATTCCTATTGTTTAAGCCAAGCCATTTCATAGTATTTATTTTAAACAGCCTAGCAAAGTAAAACAAACACCAAATAATATAAGAATACATTTTATTTACATCAATATAGTATATTTTCCTGACATAACAAGCAGCAAGCCAATTTTAATAAAGCATGTGTGTGATTGTTTCACTTCCTCTTTTGTGTTTCAGAGAAATGCTGGTTTATTTAGAAAAAAAAAAAAGAGTAGATATAAGAAATCCTGAGGGAGTTTCTGAGACTTCTTTGTACTTTCTGGGTCTTTAAATAAATGATGCTGCCTCTTTTTCCTTACATATTCAGCTTCCACACTTCGTTTTCCATAAAGATGCATTACTCCAGTAGTCTTACAGACTCAGAAGCCATGATTAAGGTCTTTTGTTGTTATTTCAAAAATCAAGAAATGCCCAATTCATTCAATAAGAAGAAAAATGTATTGAAACAAGACAAATGTCTCATTTTTTGGATTAATTTCACTATCTTACTCTCAAATTTCTTCCAATCTTGCTCACGTTTGTCAAATTCTGAACTCTCATAAGCCTCATAACTTCAAGAGTGATAGGGGCTTCCAGCCGAAAGCCCTGGCTCCACCACGCAAAGTTGCACTGCAGGACCAGACCACCTGCTGGATTCTGTTTCAACCCTTTCTTCCTATGCCAATTATCAAATTGTTGGCTCTTAGGTCAAAATGCTCTCTTAAATATACATCTCTGGTAAATGCTAGAGTTCCTTTAAGCATTTCTCCTTTAAATTGAGCACAATGTTACAAAGCTGCAGGAGGAACATTGCAGGACAAAGCGTTTCCGGTTTCCGGTTTCCTGGTTTTAGGAGAAGCACCGCTTGGGTTGGAGGCCTCCGGTTGAGCTCTTCCTGAGCACAGGACACATAGCGGTCCCTGAGCTACTTTGCAGCCTCATCCCGGCATAACCTTTCCAGTGGCTCCCCTCCGTGAGATGCTGATATCTGCCTTCCCTGAAGGTGTTTCTGCTTACACAAAAGCCCCAGAAGTCTCCTGCGGCACCCAGGACTCCGAATTCTTCTACAGGCCCCTCCACCACTGGTGTCCCATCCTCGGGTTTCCTAACTCAGGGCCCTAGCTCTGCAGGCCCCGCTTGGCTTGCCTCCCGCCAGGAGGTTTCCAACTCCCTGTGCACTAGTTGCTAATCACTTGCTTCCAGCACTTCAGAGGTTATCTTCTGCTGACCCAGAGAATGAGACACTCTCCAGCATGGGCTAAACCAGTGAACTTCTTCTCTGTCCAGGGATGAAAAAGACGAGCAACAGGACAGGCAAGATGGAGACCATAAACCCGAAAAGGTTAATCCTAAAAGTAGAGTAATTTCAGGCATATGTGAACATCTGTTATTCCATATTATCTGCTCAAGAAAAAAGAAATTCCCCTACCCTAGGAAAAGAAGACTAAAACTGGGAGAGTTGCACTGGGCTACCCAGTAGACATCCAGATAGTTTGCCCAGCAGCCAGTGAAAAGATGGAGATTAAGGTGTTTAGAAGAGATGTAAAGCCCTCAGGGCAGCATTAATGGGTCTTTTGAGGGTATCTGACTTTTGCTGAAGCAGATACTTATTTGTAAATTATGGTATAATGCCCAAACTGCCTTTATATTTTGGGGGACGAACAAATGTGAAGCTGCAGGCTATGTTGGTTCAAATTGGTGAGCCCTATTTAGCCTTATTTATACTGTTCAATGTTCTGTATTGTCCATGTATTTTAACCTCAGGGAAATCCAAGTTTTTTGTTTTTGTTTTTTGGTACCTTACTGCAGTCCCAGAGAAGAAAAAGACGTCTGATGTAGTTCAGAGATGAAACAATCCCAATTAGACAACTAATTGGTCAGTGATTAAAAACAAAAACAGTTGTTTCAGCTCCACACAAAAAAGAAATTTCTAAAAATGAGAATTGTCTAAATAGGGAATAGCTGCTTTAGAAAATCCTGAGTTGCTGAAGCAGGAAATGTGCTGAAGCAAAAGTTGGACAATTACTAATTTGGGGAATTATAGAAGGGACATAAACCACAGAGGACTTATCAGCCCATGTATTCTATGTTTCTAAAACTTGAGGTAATGTAAGCATTAAAATAATCAAAGCAAACTTTTCTACTTTAGTCTAAAATCCCAATTTCTTGTTTGTGTGACACAGGCTGGATTCTCTCTCTCTCTCTCTCTCTCGCTGAAAAAAGTCAGCCTAAGTGCTTCAATCTGAGTATGATTAATGTACAAAATAGTCAAAAATGCAGCAAAATTTTTAAACCATAAAGGAATAACTACCCCTAAATTAGGCCATGGACCTCTAAGAGTATTATTCTCTTTCCTACATGTCTAATGGGATGAACGTTTAGGATGGGTTATAGAAGGATAAATTAAGCTCTTAGGAAAATGCTGTATTTTTAATCATAGGAAGAATTAAAATCAAAGTTTGTTGCATCTTAAACTCAAAATTGAATTATCTATGTGTCTAATATTGCTAAAGTAAAAACAAAACTTTTAGTTCCAACATATTGTCTAGGTTTTAAGTTTAATACTTTATTTTTTAATGAAAAATTTTAAACACAACTCCTTGAGACAAGTTGCTAGAAGTTAAGCCTCCTTATATTAGTTAAGAGAGTTGGACAAGAACTAATAAATGATTTACATTTTAACCTTTTTGTCTATTTCCTGAATGTATTTTTCAGAGTTCATCAATGACGCACCTTGGTGTTTAAAATATATGGCACCAGTATTTGCTTAGAACTTCAGATAGCCTAAAGACAATATGTGGTCACATTCAAAAGTAAGTTTTTAATGCATTTCCTTTATCCCTCTATTGCTATTGCCTCAGGCTTCCAGTTCTCTAGATTCTTAGACTGACATTTTATCTCTTCCTTTGTTTAAGTGCAGCAAGTTTGCATCCAGTGCTACATGAAATTAAAATGTGTTGTCGCTCTCCTAGAGGAATCTTCTTTTGCTTTTATAAATGTGCCCATCTTCTGTCATGAATAGGCGAGCACTAGTTCATCCCTGAATAGATGGTATTGATTCACTAAACCCTAAAGATTTTTGACCTTTTTAAAAAGAGATTCCCACTGCACAAGATATTTTACAAAGTGACAAGGATTTGTGTGCATTGAGATGAAATCAGTACCATTTAAACCGAGCATTTTTCCTGGGGAAATTGTTCACTGCATGCCATTCAAATGTCTTATGTTAAATGAGGGAAATTTTGAATCATCTCAGTTGTGCTTTTCCTGAAAAGAAGGCAAATAAATACAGTAAAAAATAAAATCACATGTCGTAAATAGAATCTAAAATCAGCAAAGGGATTAACATAACTTAAATTGAGATTGATATGAATAATGCTTTGGAGTATGAAGGAAGGATATAAATAAATGAGAAAATAATTAGATAATGACTGATCCAAATTGCTATGTAGAATTAAGATTTGAATTTATTAATATAAAGGATTCGGAACCAAAAGACCTGAGTTCTATTTCCACCTTTGCTACCTGGTGAAATTCACTTCCCCTCTCAGACTCAGTTTCTTCATAAATGAAATGAGTGGGTTGAGTTAGATGATCTCCAAGGTCTTCTCTAGGTTTGAAAATCCGTGATTAATCAGGTCCACATAGCATTAAATAATTTCTTAAGGAAGAAAATGATCTATTCTGAAGAGCAAAGACCTTTAATGTGATATGATTAATCTCTAGGATGGAGGCCAATTTGACCACACAACTGATATTAAAGAACCTTCCACCTCAACTTATAAACACACACTCTCTCTCTCTCTTACACATACACATGCACACACACACACACGTTCTTCTGGATTCATTTATGGGACCCACAAAGAGAGAACTTTTTCTCCTGCAGGAGATCAGTCCTTACTCAGACTATATGGTCCTCTCCCTAAATCCAGGTTCAGGAGATGATAATTCCCCCAGTGCTCACCACACTTGAGAAATGGCCGTGTACCTATTCCTGCTAAACTACACAACTTTTTCATCTGAGTAAAAGTCCTTGAGAAGCCTCATTTGATTCTCTCACCAGAAGCCTCATTCTTACAGATGGCTTGGAATAAATCACTACCAGGACCAAGGGATGCTCTGTCTTGTCTACATGGCTTGGCTTTCCAGTGCATCTTGATTAATTAGTTCAGCTTTGTTTACTAAGTGAAAAAACTCAAAAACAGGAGAAGGAAAAGTTGGTGAGGTAAATGATGTGTTTATAGAAGGAAATTTGAATTTTATGTATCTGTACAACATCCCAGTAGTGGTATCCAGAAGACTTGTGGAAATGTAAGTACAGAGTTTGGGAGAAAGGTTGCAGCTGGAGCTGTGGATTTGCAAATTATCAGCATGTACTTCTCTTCAGTCTCCTTTCCTCTGGAAAGCAGAATACTTCTTACTACAACCCAAACACTTAAAAATGTGTGAATAGTTAGTACAACGGGTAAGTTTTAAGGACCACATTTAGTGAATTAATTTATAGTCCCCTGCACTCTTCTTGGAGCTACTGAATCTGAGAGCATTCAATATTAATGTTGATGCTTCATTCTCAAATACAAAAGACCTTTCTTCTTCTCTTTCCTTATTCTCCAAAGCTATTAATTCTTATGTCTCTCATTTAAAATGTCTTGCATGTATTAAAATGATTTCTCAGGAGTATATGTATTTCAAAAAGGAATAATTATTTTAGTAACCTAAAGGGATTAACTGACAATGGTGGAACGCTAAGCATCAGTAACAGGTGCAGCTCAGTGATATTTTATGAGGCAGGTGTTACCAAGGCCTTAAAATTATGTCATCCAAGTGAATATCAACTCTGTCAGTATGAAGACCATTCTTGATTTTGTATTTGCAAGCTGTGGCAAATCACTCTGTTTCAGAGAATAACCTAGAATGCTCCTACTTACTTCTAATTTTAATACAGATGTATACAGGCAAACTGCATGTGTATTTCATTTAATTGTTCAAGAATTTCTCATCTACTCTTCTTCATAGGTTTTATTTGCATATGTAACCAAAATAGTATTTTCATATTTAATGGTACTGTGACCAGAATTTTTTGAGTAATATACTCTTCATATTCACATCAATATAGTAATTCACAGAATATAGTCTCTTTCCTTCTCTGAAATTAAATCTCTATCTCTGTCTCTGTCTTTCTCCCTCCCTTCCCTTGTTCCTCTCAATGTTTTTCTCATTTTCTCAATGAATAAAATTTGCTTCAGGATTTAATTGAGGCCCTGTTCACTCACTCCAATGAAGTGATAATGAGCTCCTCTCTGTTAGGAGCCTGAATCTTCCAATTTAGGTACACTTTGTCAAAATCCATCTCCCATTTCTGAGGAAGAATGTGCTGATAAACATAACTAAATATAAGTCTGAGAAAAAAAAATTCAATTCCTTTGCAGCCAACCCATTGAGACTCCATGCAGTTGTGCATCATCTATCTGAATTCAAAATCTAGCCAGAGAAAGTAAATTTACCTTGTAATCCATCAATGCGAAAAATTCGCATCTCAAATGAATCACATATTACTTTCGTCAACTTTGCCTTCTTAATACTCCCGCTTTAGGAGCTTGAAATAACCAACAAGGCCAGACGTGAGAAACCCTCCCAAAAAGAGCAGCTGCTGG
>JAQZBX010030144.1:0-26953 GCA_029593785.1 Cabassous unicinctus | reverse complement strand
AGAGCATTTCCATTATTTCAATAATAATAATAAAAAAACAAACAAAATATTCATCACCTCACAATCCCTCTAGTTTCCCCTGCTGTACATAGGTGCTATTTCTGGCTCTTCTTGCATATTTATTTATTTATTTTAAATTGGTTTTACTGCGATATAGTCACATACAGTACAATGTATCCAAAGTGTATAATCAGTGGCTTTTAGTGTAATCACAGTGTTGTGCATTCATCACCAAAAACGTTTTAGAACAATTTCGTTAACCCAAGAAGAAAAACTCCACACGCCTTAGCTCTGTGCTGCCCTTTTGAGTATTAAGTCTTTACCATGTTCTTCCAGGGACCTATTAATAGCTGCTAGAGTATTCATTGTGTCAGGGTGTCCTGTGGAAGAGTGGAGGATCCTAAAGCAAATATGTTTGGCTTGAGATTTGTTTTGATGTTTGGTTAAAATGATCCCCTGAGGTTTTATTTGCTGTATTTTGCTTGTTTGTCTTTTATTGGAGCTTAGCTGCAGGGCATTGATTTATTGACTCTCATCTCTGGTCTGCACAAAGTTGCCGTCTAGTTTGTTCGTTTGTATGTACTCCGTTTCTCCATTACACGCTTCCATTCTCCCTCACCTACATATGTAAGAGGTAATGTGACGTAGTGGGTAATGAGGTCACATTGCTCCTCCACTTATGAGCTGGATGATTAGCCTTTGGGGCCTCAGTTTAGACAGGGACCTGCTTCATGGTGTGGTTGTGCTAGTTGCTGGAACAGTCCCCCAGAGTTCTGTGGCTTAGCACAATACAAGGTTATTCCTCACTTGTGTAACAGTTCACTGGGGCGTTCCTGGTCAAGCACTGGTGCTTTGGGGATCTGGGCACCTTTCACTGCCCTAGGGCCACAGGGTGGTCAGCCTCCAGCTGGCTGATGGGGGAGAGCACATCACTTCCATTCATTCTGCCGGCTCGGTTTCCTGGTCACAAGGGAGGCTGGGGCCTGTAATCCAGCATTGTGCTCAGGAAGAAAGGAAAATGAGTTTGATGAAAACCTAGCCTGTCTCTGCTCAAGGATTCAATGTGTTAAAATATGTAAAGAGCTTGGAACAGCACTGGCGTATGGTAAGTGATCAGTAAGTATTAGTTTTTATTGTTGGTGTTATTTGAGTCTTTCCTGAGTTTATTTTAGTGTAAAGTATGAAACAGTTTATGGAATGGCTATTCCAGCCCTAATCCCCACCCCATGCCATCTATGTAATCTCTACTTCATCTGATATTGCTATATATTTAAAGCAGAGGGAATGTGTCACAGTGTGAACTCCTTCTACCTTATATCTCCATTTAATACGAAATTTTTGGAGACTTTGTTTAAATTATATTTACCTTTTTTTCTGGGATAAAGGAGAGATTTTTTTTCTTTAAAAGCCTAATCAAAATTCAGACCATGCCTTGTTTCCCTAGTGTCCTGTTTTTATTATTTTGTTCAACTTGGACTTGAATTTCCTCCACTTCTTGAACTTATCTTTTCTTTAACTTCAGAAAACGATGATTTCAAACCCTACTTTTTGTACGGTATACTCTACATGAATCTATAAAGCTCAAGGCAGATTGGGTCAAAGAGGTTTCTAGGAATTTTGTATTCTGCTGGGCCATGTTGCACCACTACATAGGCTGCGATTAAAATAGTTTTCTGTTCACGGGACTGAAATGGGTGTACGTGGTCAAGCCTTTGGGCTTCTAAAGGGCTCTGGAAGCGTGCTTGGCCAGCTGTCCCCCTTAGGCCAGTACACATTTGGTGCAACCTCGAGAACGTAGGCTCCAAGAGAACCCCAGATAAGCCTCATTTCCTCGTTCCATCTTAAGTCCTAGCACACGGCATGTGGTAAGAAGTGTGTGGATGAAGAAGAAATGTGTGGGCCTGTCCCAAAATAGACCCTCATACTGAGGATGCAGTCGTGGACTCCTCAGAATTCTCTAGCCCAGAATGGCCTACAGCCAGGCTGAGCCCTGTTTCTTGGCATTATGAGGTATCAGAGCAAGCCCTGGTTCTCACTAGCTGGTGGTACTTCTCAGAGGTTCTGCCTCATTCATATGTTGCTGGGGAGATAAGTTGGTGTCACCCTTGTGGAGGGCAGTTTGGAAATAACTGTCAAAATTGCTAATGCTTTTTGACTTCTAGGAGTTTATCCTATGGATATACTTGTGCATATGCAAAATATTCAGAATTATTCAGTGCAACATTATTTATAGAAGCAAAAGCTTGAAAATACCCAAAATGTCCTTCAAAAGAGGACTAAATAAATTAGGGTATAATTATGTGGAGGAATAAGATGTGCAGCCTCTTGCAAGAGAATGAGGAAGCTCTCGATGTACTAATATAAAATGGTCTCTAAGATATTTTGTTAAATGAAAAAAGTAAAGTTAAGCAAAAATTACCATATATAGTCTGCCATCACTTGTGTAAAAATGGGAAAAAAAGAAATACTTACATGTCTCCTTATATGTACATAAAATGTCTCTGGAAGGATTTGTACGAAGCTGAAAATGATATCTTCTCTGTATAGAGTAACTGGGCAAGACTGAGAGAGAAACTTCATCGTAACCCCTCCCCCCTTTTTTTGAGTTAATTTTTTATTTTTAAGAAGCTTTAGATTACATAAATGTTACATCAAAAATATAGGAGATTCCATATACTCCACCTTCTCCGCCTCTCACACTTTCCCCCATTAACAACATCCTTCATTAGTGTGGTACATTTGATAAAATTGATGAACACATATTGAAGCATTGTTACTAACCATGGACTATAATTTACGTTATAGTTTATACTTTGCACTGTACAATTTTATAGGTTTTGACAAAATGGATAATGGCCTGTATCCATCATTGCAATGTCATGCAGGACAATTCAAATGTCCCCAAAATGCCCCCATATTACACCTATTATTCTTTCTCCCTCTTCTCAGAACCTTTGGTGGCCACTGCCTTTATATCAATGATACAAGTTCTTCAATTGCTAGAATAATCATAAGTCTACTTAAGTCTATAGTTGGCACCAGTAACCCCTTTTGTGCCCTTTGAATTTTGAACCTTGTAGTGGTACAGAGACATTATTGCACAACTCCACGGGGCACTATTTACCTGTAGTCTTTCAGGAATAGCCCTCCCTGGAGTTGTACAGTGGTGACCTGGGGCTACTTTCTGGATGTATTGTCTATTAAAATAAAAACAGTAACAAAAATGTTCTGCTAGTAGAGTTGGTTTTTCTTTATCATGTATTTCTTGGGAAGCTTTTTTCTGTTTGTTTTTTTTAATAGAGATGCAGTATAATGGCCATAATTATTGTTAATGGTCCAGTCATAAGTTACCAAAATTGGTTCTCGTCTTTGTTTTTCATTAGACGCCCTCCTGCAAAACGGCCCAACTATGTTAAGCTTGGCACTTTGGCCCCTTTCTGCTATCCCTGGGAGCAGTTGACTCAAGACTGGGAATCGAGAGTCCAAGCCCCAGAGGACTCTTCTCTAGTTTCACCTCCAGATGGTGAGGAGAGTGACTCGAGGAGAGATGAGGTACCTTGTGCTCCCACATCTGACAAAACTCTTACGCTCTCTGATGAAGTGGGTTCATTCACAAATGAACCTAGCGAGCCAGAGGAAGTCATGGACACAGAGTGTCAAGACCAGGCCGGGGAGAGCCATGTTGCTGCTGCCAGTGATTTCTGTGTCCTTAGGTAAGTGTACACGACTGCTGGGTAAATTTTGGATTATTTTAACACGGAAAAGGTAACAGGATGTAGAAGTTATTGATGTTCCTTTATGCAAATGCCCAGGTGAATTTGTGGACTTTGTGGAAGGGAACGGCAGTCCATCAGTGTTTCATAGAAGGCTCAGAGAAACAGCTTAATAAAATTTGATTTAGGGCATGATACTAACCGATGAGTTAAAATATCATAATCAATAAATCTTAAACCAAGGTGATTTCTTTCCTTCCAAGCAGACTTACGTCCTTTTCCCTTTAGTCTTTGCTCCTAGAGCAGTACAGTGACCTTAGGTAATGAAGAACTTTTGCACACTCAGAGCAAGCAGTCTTTGCTTTAAATCACTGAATTAGATTTCTTGTAGTTCCCTTTGAGGTATCTGAATTTGTGGTAGATTCACAACCCATTCAACGTAATATTGTCGTATCATAGAGGCTGTCCTATAAAAATATGTCTGCTCTCAATACAGCTACAAACTGTCAATTTGAGTTCTTTTCTCATCAAAGTATCAGCTTTTCTTTGTGCCCATACCCACACTGTCATTACAGCCTGAGATTCTAATCCCACTGTCTCATTTTTCTCTGCCTTCAGCTTCTTAAACCTTTAGTCCTTCAATTTCAGTATAGTAACCATGTAAAAAGAAAATCATCATTACTAAGATGTATTAAGGTACATTATTTCTTATGTTTAAAAAAATTAAGTTTTGATGATTTCCCACATATAGCACACCAAAAATCAAATTAACTCTAGCAATGGCTAATCTTCTAATTGCATATTTTTTCCTTGAGCAAAATATCCTCAAATATGTGTCCTCATCTTCATGTAGGAGTAGAAAATTACTGAAGCAGCTATCAGCCTGGTGTAGGGGTGGTCGGGCAGCCCGGCAAGCCCACAGCAGCGGCCAGCAAGAGCTGACCCGAGAGGCTTGCCTGTCCATCTTGGACCACTTCCCCAGGGCCCTGGTGTGGGTCAGCCTGTCCCTGCTCCAGAAGGGCAGCCCAGAGCCACACACCATGATCTGTGTCCCAGCGAAGGAGGACCTCCTCCAGCTCAGACAGGATCGGCAGTATTGTGGGCCCCAGGAATCCAAACACAGCGACCCATTCAAGAGCAAGATCCTGAAGCAGAAAGAGAAGAAGAAGATGGAGAAGAGGCAGAAACGAAGGAATGCTGCTTCTGGGGACCTGGCAGGAGAGGACCCTGCCGCTGGGCACGAAGCTTTAACTCTGGGGTTGTGGTCAGGTCCTCTCCCCAGTGTGGCCATGCACTGCTCCAGAGTTCTCCTGGGGTTTGTTACTCAGGGAGATTTTTCCATGGCCGTGGGCTGTGGAGAAGCCCTGGGGTTTGTTAGTTTGACAGGCTTGCTGGATGTGCTGTCCAGTCGGCCGGTAGATGAGCGTGGCTTAGTGCTACTGAGGCCTCCTACCTCGCCGCAGTATCGATTTGCGAGACTTGCTGTTGAGGTGTGAACACTGTTTTATATCCTAGCAGGCTGTAGATAATTTTCTTTGCCAAGTCCTACAACTGGAGAGATTTGTTTTTGCCATCTTCATTTTGAGAATATCATGTGAAATTCCTTGGAAACAATAAAAAATTATGTATTATGCAAATGGATGAAATGTTTACATCATTCCAGTAATGTCGTTGATTTCCATCTTTGCCTATTTTTTCTGTAATATTATAAAATTGTTGGCATATATAGCCAAAAGCTTTTGTATTCTGATTTCTCAATCTGTGTAATTCTTGCTGAAAATAATTGGAAGTTGTGTTTATATCAGCCCTTTTATTTGTAGTGTATTTGAAAAACCCTGTAGATGAGCAACAATGGTTGTTTAGTTTAATTGTTGCAGAAGAGGAAAGGATTATAAATATCAGGACCCTGTATGTGAATTATAGGCCCCCAAATGGGCCATGCTCAATTTTGTGTGCTAATCAGCAAGCCTAATACCTTCCAGCATAAAGAAAGCAAGCATGGAAAATTGTTTGTTGCCTGTTTTCAGGCAGGCTCAGTTTATGGCAGAAATGTTGGGCTGGAATTAGAATGGGAGCCTAGGACTTTGTGTCCGCTTGTCTTCTTTGTTGACCAACACGTGATCCCAGCAGTTACTTAATTTTTCAGTGCTTTTTGTTTCTGCAAGGTATTTCTCAAAGCTTATAGGGGCATTTTCCAATTAATATCTATGAAATGTGTAACCTGAAAAAAAGGATTCCTAGGTCAACTTGATTTGGGCAACTCTGGATTAAACAAAGTGAAACATTTCTTTATTAAAGGACTCCTAGAACCCTCCATGTGACAGTGTGCAGCGTGAATCTCCAGGACGTGGTGACTCATGTGCAGTATTTTTACGTTTTTTTTGATCCCTGAACTCCTTTTGCAAGGAACACTTTTGCAGGGTCACCTAGGAACACACTTTGGGAAATGGCTGTACAGTGTAATATCTACCTCTGCAAGGCGATAACTTAATGACAAGCTGTTTTTAAACACTAATGTAATCACACTGTCCATCTGAGATTTTGAACTGGAGGATATAAAAGAAAGATCTCATCCTTTCCCCACAGGAAGAGTGGGTCGTCCTTCCCTTTTTTTCAGTTAGAGAGAAACTAGGTGGCTCGTTAACTTTAATTTGCCACGTATGTCTCACCCATAGCCTTGGTCCCTTATTTTCTTGCCATAAATTTCAGCAGAACTAGAATAGGCTTGAAACCAGAAGAAATACAACTTGGGCTTAAAAAAAAATTTTAAATGTACAGTTAGGTGTCTTAATTCATGTGAGTGCATTGCATTTTTGCAGGAGCATTTGGCAGTAAATGTCTTTGGGGTGATGAGTTGGGGAAGGTTACAGCAAGTATTACAGTAGTCACATACTGTGTTGAGCCACATGAAACTGAGCCAATGAAATTTCTGATGTTTTTCCTGTTACTATGCCTCTGAATATATTTGTGTTCAACCCCAATGATAACTGGAAGGAAAAAAAAGCATAACTAAGTGGTGTCTGTAAACAATCAATTAAAATGGCACCTGATGTTCAGCTGTGATCATTTATTGGGCCATTCACCTCTCATTTTCCAGGCTCTCAGGCACTTCATCTGTGCTCAGCTCACGTGATGACAGCAGTCTGCTAACCTGCTAACCTCATTCTCTGCAGCTCCCTGCTTGGGGCCTGCTGCATTGCCCTTGGTCCAGGGCCCATGCTCTGCTTGGTGGATGCTAGGAGAGTCAAAGAAAGATAGACTAGCATTTCCCGAAACACCCCTGGGAGCACTAGTCCCTGCAGGTGCTTCCTGAAAATAGTGTTTTATGGCTAAATGTGGGAAAAGCTATATCCTGTATCCTATTGCAGATCCACAGTGAGTTTGAGCATAGTCAAGGCTCTCTAAATATCTGCAGGAAAGATACATCTCACAGACACATTTTCCACCCCCCACCCCCCCACTTTCTTTCGTACCTCTTATCCAGGGAACACTCATTTCATGGAATGTACTTTGGGCAACACTGTAACTGACTCTGCTTATATACAGTAAATAATCCATTTCATTTAAGAAAAAATGATGGGAATGGTTTTAGTCTCTAACACTTGAATTAATTCATGTGTTTATATTGGTCCTACAAGGTGCCTGCCACTATACCAGAGTCACCCGAGAGTGCCAGATAAGTACCATGTGGCCCTGTCTCCTCGCCGAGGGGGCAGCGATCTGAATTTGCAAGGCCAGGAAGTTCCAGAAAGGCTGGGCTGCGAGTGGAGCCCCTGGAGACCAGCGAGCACTGCGTGCTCATAGACACACGCCTGAGTGGTGTGCAAAACAGAATTGAGTCTTTCCGTGTAGTTGTACTCTGCTTTTTGTTGTACTACATAAGTAATATATTTATGTAAGTAATCCATATTCACTGTAGAAAAATTAGAAAATGCAGATCAGCAACAATAACAAAAGTGAAACCACCTGTAAATCCCACCACCCAGATGTAACCACTATTACCTTTCTGGTATGGATCCTTCTAGGCTTGAAGATGAGTGTGGTGATTTTCTTTTAAGAAGACTAGCACCAGTGATTGCTATAAAAATCTACATAATGCAGGTGCAGCTTAGTCCCTGTTGCCAGTTTCTTTGGAGCTTGCTTAGCGTGAACCCTGACGTTGATGTGCCTTGTGGTGGAAATAGGAAGGCAGGAGGTGACCCCGGCCCACTGGGAACTGGATGTGCCTTGCTGTCTCGGCTGTCACAGGCTGAGGCGGGGTCCTCCCCACCCTCCAGAGGTGGGCAGGTGACAGGCTAGGTGAGTCCACAGCCGTCTGAGGCCCTGGGGAGTGCAGAGCTCGGTCCCAGACTGGGCTGCTGAGCAGAGAAGACAGTGACAAAAAGAATGTAGCAATTGCTTATCACTCCACAGCAACTCCCGGGGACACAGCAATTCCGCAGGCCTCCTCAGAACACAAAGGTCCTCAGGCCTGCCTCTAACACGGCGGCTTTTTACCTTGGCTGCATGTTCGACTCACCTGGTCGGCTTGTCAACACGCTGCTAGCCCAAGCCTCATCCCAGAAGTCCAGCTCTGGAGTGGGACCCGAGCATCAGCATTCCTTAAAAGCGCCCCAGGCGATCCTGAAGTGCTGCGTGGCTGAGATGGGCTGTGTGAGGAGGTGCTCTTCGGACCTCTGCACCCTGGGGAGGCTCGAGTGAGTGAAGGGCAGGGGGGCCTCAGATGTGCCTGTAGCAGGCCTGCTTGCCAGGAGGAAGGATCCAGACCTGCACTACCAGCCCAGTGTCCAGTCACTGCGCTGTGAAGCCTCCAGGTGGGACTCAGTGGGAGCCTTGTGAGATGGCTGGGAGGCCCAGAATGGGGCCTCACCTGGGGATGGGGCCTGGGATTGGAAAAAAAAAACTAAACAGCCTGGCTCATTCCTTTTATAACCTTCGCTATTTGCGAGTATAAATGAGGTCTTTTTTTGTTTTTTCTTTCTTTTTTCTTTTGGTGAGTATCCTTCCAGACTAGCAGTTCTCGCCCTGGGCTGCACAGTGGAATCACCTGGGGGAGCTTTCAAAACGCTGGTGCCCCAAGAAGGCTGACTTAGTTGCACGTTCTGATTCTTCAGAGCTCCCTAGGTGACTTGTAGCCAAGATTGAGAACCACTGTTCCTGACCTTTAAAATTAGGTTCCAATGTAATTGGCCAAGGATACAGAAACTTCTCAGAATGGGGAACTGGACAGGGTGGGAGCAGATGTGGGATAGCGTGAGTGGGGCACACAGCTGTCACTGCTGTCCCTGATTAGGGTCCTGCTGGATCTGAGAAAACAGCCAGGTTCACTTAATGGCACTTCCCTTTAAGATAAGTTTTATTTTTTTTTAACCTGGTACCATTCTGGAAGAACCTACTCTAATCAGGTGTGTTTTCACTTAAGGAAGTGTTTAAGGAACTCTCCTAGTTCCTCATTCCAGCCTCACCGCGCCCCTCTCAGCCTCACTGTGTTCTGAACACACTGGTCTTTCAGCTACTTGGACAGCAGTTTCTTGGAACCTCCATGAATTTGTATGTGCTGTTCTCTGCCTTCATGGAATGTTCTCAACCCCTCCTTCCCCATGCTTTCTGCACGACTGTCCCCTCTTGGAGAGGCCTTCTCTGCCTCCCCTATTTAAAATATCCTCTTCCTGCCAGCATGATTCTCTATCACCCAATGGGTTTATTTCCTTATGGCATTGCAATTTATAATAAATTCTTTTGTTATTTACTTGTTCATTGTCTACTTCATTAGACCATGAGCCTCATGAAGGTGAGACCATGTCTCTCTTATTTACTGCTGCACTCCTAAGCCATACATTTTGGTTGAATTGATAAATTAATAGAAGAGGGTGTTTGTATTAAACCGTACAGTACTACCAGGCACATGTTGTAATGGACGTGTCGGCCACTAGGTGGTGCCAAGACCTCATGAAAAAGCCTGCTCTAACTAAAATACAATTCAATCCAGTTGTGTATGTGCTTGGATTGGGGGCATTTATGAGGTCACATTTTTGGGGGGCAGACCTATACTACCAAAATCCTAGTTTGAGGAGACTATGATTTTTAAAGAGGCCCTCTTGAGAATAAATAACTTGAAAAACTCTTAGGAATAGATCCATTGGTGTCATCTCCAATAAATTTGTCCGTTCATCACTAGCTGAATGCCTCTAATGACAGGGAGCTCCCTACTTCAGCAGGAGATGCCACTCTCCACCTTGGCAGTGCACTGATGGGCTAAATGCCTCTTTAGCACCACCTTACACGCATCTTACAGGCATCATTCTTGCCTCAGCTAACATCGAGTACTATCCCTTTATTTTTTTTTGTGTTTTTTTTTTTTCTTTTCTTTTCTTTTTAGTTTTACCATCCCTTTGTTTTTATGAAGCCGGTTATTGACCTTTTTGCTTTCTCTTCTCCAGGCTGAACAAACCTCATTTCTTTAACTTTTCTTCGTTGCCAACATCTTACAGAGAACTGTCAATTTATTTTTTTGGACAAGACATAATTTGTTCTCAGAACAGCCCTACACTGCAGCAGACGCCTCTGGCAAGGACTGCTGGCTTGAGGGAGAGCCTTGTGTGTTCTGATGCCCTGGGGGCTGCTCCTGCTTGGGGCATGTGTTAGCTTGATCTCCCCAAAAGCAGAGCCTGGGACAGCTGACATAGAAGTCATTTATTTGGGGAAGACACCCACGGGAAAAGGAATGGGGGTGGGGCTAGGAAGGGCGAACCAGGGAAGGTGCAAAAGCCGATCAAAGCGCACATGACTGAACTACTTACCCACAGGGGCAACTGCCACTCACTCCCACCGGGGACACCCTGAGGAATCGAGCAAGTGCACCTTGAGTTGTCGATGGGAGGCCCAGGAGAGGGAGATCTTTACTGATCAGGTCCTTGTACTTCCAGATCTGGACACACACTAGATCGTCGGCCGTGCTCTCGCAGGCATCCCCTATAAAGCCAAGGGCAAGACCCAGGGTGCAGCTAAGGCCAGGTGCTGCTGGGCTGAGCAAGGAGCAGGCGAGAGAAGGCGGGGCAGGGTACAGGTGTTCACACAGGGCCCCAGGAGGCAGGATGACCATTTACTTCTGCAACTTTTGAGGAGCCAAGCTGTGTGTGTGCGCACGTGCACTTTTATGCTGGGGAACTCTAAAATCAATCTTTTGTTAAAGTCTGGGGGCTTTATAAGATTATAAGACCTGGAGGCCCTGTGCAGAGAGCCTTTCCTCCTCTTGTGGGCGTCTCCTGGCACAGTTCTGTGTATTTCTCATTGTACACGGGCCACAGTCATTAGGAAACAAGCCCCAGGACTGTTGTCTGGTGAGAAACCAACCAACCAGGGATGTCTCTGCCGGCTCTTGCCCAAATGCCTCATGGCTTCCCTTCTGCTCACCTTCCACCTGCCTCTTTTTTTCTCTTCCAACGCAATGGCCCCCTCCTTGGCTGCCCCCATGCCTGCCCTAGTTTCTGCCTCGGTTTCTTCATCTGTAAAAGACGGGGTAGGTTGTAGAACAGCCTCGCTCCTGAAAGTGTGGCCCAAGGACCTGCAGCCTCAACATCACCGGGGGCTTGTCAGAAAGGCCCTGCCTCAGACCTCCCGAGACAGGATCTGCATCTTAACCAGGTCACCAGGTGACCCGTGTGCATACGGAAGGTTGACGAGTGATGGGCTGAGCCAGTAGTTTCCAAACCTGGTTACCAGGAGCAGGACCTGTGGAACTTGCTAAAAACACTAATTTCCAAGCATCAGCCTCCAGAGATTCAAACTCAACTGAAGTCTGTAATTTTTATTAAGCTTGATAGGTGATTCCAAAGCAGTCCATGCATGGGCTTATGTTTGAGAATGATACGTAATAGATTATAGTTTGTGTTTTTTTCCCCTCTTCTAAGATTCTGATATGTTTGCCATTGGCTTTTCACAAATGTGACTATCACTCTTTTGGGTGTTATGAATCAGTGGGACCAAGTTTTTTTTAATTTTTAATTTTATAACACTGTGGCCTAATTTCTGGGTAGAATTTGTCTTTCTTCTAACATCTTGCAGATGGCCCTTGAGGTAACTCAAGTGTAACTTATAATGCCCCGTGAGCTCCCACGGCCTCACACTTCAGTGGCTTGGGCTTATGTAAGCTCCAGCGGAGCATGGATGGCCTTTCGCAGCCGTCACCAGCTGTCAGGTCCCGACGTGTTGGTGTTTCTGTTGAGAGATGGAGCCCGAGGTGGCTACAGAGAGACGCCAGAGTGTCTGCTTGCATTTGGTCTCGTCAAGAGCCTTGGATGGCTTTGAGTCATCCCTGTCCACCTACATCATACCCACGCAAGCCTGGGTGGCCTTTGAGAAAGCAACTTCAATCCTTTTCCCCGGGAGCCTCGGCTGGGCGTCTGTGGAGACACCCACCTCCTGAGGGGAGGAACCGGCCCCAGGAGCACAGGGTATGCAAGCTGAGAGGAGGGAAGGAGGCTGAAGACCTCCAGGGCACCCTTGCCAGGCCGAGGGGGCTGAGGCTCCACAGCCCAAAGAAAGATTTCCTTGGAAGGTCTTCCTGGAACTTGGGCTTGCATGCAAAGTCTTAGCTATCTCATCCCATAAATTTCCTGTGTGAGTCTTCAATTGTTTTCTGCCCATCCATGGCTCCAGTGCTCTCTCTCTTTGGGGCAGAGAAGGGAGGGAAGGTAGTGGCTGCATCTTACCAAGGACAGAGCTTGGCTCCCTGAAAAGCTCATCCCTTATCCAGGTGTCTCACAGTGTGAGTGAGGTACCGCCCACAGGAAGCAAGTGGCACCCAAGAAGAATCTGGCATTTGGCAAGGGGTGAATGAGGGTTGTGGCCTCTGGTTTTCTTGGTCCAGCAGTCATTTGCCAACAAGAGGGACCCTGCTTCCCAGAGCTGCCTGGTTCTGCCCCTTCCCAACACTCTCAGAGGCTGGGGTGAGGGTGGGTGAAGGCTGGACTTTCACCAGGGTCACAAGCTGAGTCTCTGGACAGTTCCCCAAGGGAGCAGGGGTCAGCTGGGCATCGGAGCCCCAGAACTAGACCTCCCTCCTCCTAGTCACCGGCAGTCCCTCAGCGTGTATCTCCCTAAGTGTAAGGAAAATAGTTCTAGCAGTCTGGCATGTGGAATGGATTGTTAAAGTTTCTTACTTCAGTCATTAGTAATAATAAGTAGTGGACTCTGACACTATATACCAGGCCTTCATGTGCAATATTCCATTTAATATTTACAAGCACACTCGGAGGTAAGTCTTATTATTGGCTCCACTTTATGGATGAGGAAATTGAGGTTTAGAGAGGTTAACTAATTTGCTAGATTTGGGGCTTAAGTCTGCTGACTTCCTGAGTCTGAGCTCAAAACCGCACACCATGTTGTGCTGCTTCCTAGTCACCTTTTCATTCACTCACTCATTCATTCAGGCCTTCAGAGATGTGTCTGTGGTTCTGTGCTGGGCACCAGAGGGGTCAGATACAAATGCAACTTGTCCTTAAGGAGTTCAAGGTCTACAACAACTCATTGCTTTGGTGCCACGTGAAGAAGTGTCGGAGATTTTGGCTCTTGGTCTGGCATCATCCTGATGTTTTCCTAGGAAAGACGACCCTGGAGTCCCATAGATTTATTTCATTTGCTTTTCTCTCCCTTTAATTTTGCCCTGATATGCTGCTGTTATTTACGACCCGAGCACCACCCTAAACCATTGATGTTGCCATTGTTAGGCGTGTAGGAAAGGCCCATGATTACATTTCCCTGTTGGCCTGCTTGTGTTTGAAACATCAGCCAAAAGCAAAACAATAAGCAAACAAACAAACCCATAACCACCCCGCCAGAAAGGAGTGGGTGCGCTGCTTAGCTTGCTCTCTCTCAACCCAGAGGGGTCGTCATGGAGCAGTTTCCTCTCCTGCTCTGCCCATGTTCATCTCTGAAGCCTCTGCTCGTCATTCTTTTCATCTTGTCCATAAATCACTGGCCCTGGCTCCTCAGCCGGCCTTGCTCTGCGCCTGCTGCTCTCCTGGCCCCTCGTGCAGAGCCTTTTTCGGCATGATTATTCAGCTCCAGCTGGGGATTAACGTTAATCTCCTGTTCATGTGATTGAGTCAGTTATTCATTTCATCCAGAGTTCTGTGTCCTTTCTCCCTCCCACCCGGAGTCTCTGAGGGTAAATGGTGACACATCCCTGCCCATGGACAGCCGCAGGGTGATCAGTGGGCGGCCTTCCCAGAGTGTGTCTGAGAGGCCTAGATAAGAGGTGGGACATGGAGCTGAAAGACCCTGAGCAGGAGGCCAAGGAGGAAACTGAGCCCCAGAGAGGGGTCACACGTCCCAAATCACCCAGTCACACAGCTACTTCATTGCAGGACCAGTATGAGAACCCAGGTCTCCTGTCAGGACGATGTGCTTCTCAGGATCAGCTTTCTGGTAAAGCATTTTCCAGAAAGAGGGTCTAAAGTCCATAAGGGAAGAGAACTGATTGTTATGCTGAATTCAAATTCTTCTTTTTTGATCTTCCCAACTTTTCTTCAAGATTTCTGCCTGTACATTTCTTCTTTCATGGGGCTGCCCGGAATGCCTTGGCTTCAAATCCTGTCATTCTCTGGCTAGAAGACTTTAGTCAAGTCACTTAACCTCTCTGATCCTCAGTGTTCTTGTCAATAAAATGGAAATGATATTAATGTCCACCTCGATATCTTGAAGCAAGAGTAAAATGAAGTAATAGATGCGTAAGTGCTTTGCATTTATATTTATTGAACACTTGCTAGATGTCAGTCCCTGAGCCTTGGCTCACTTTATATGGATTACATCATTTAATCCTCACAGAAATTCTATGAGATAGGAGGTGTCACCTCCGTTTTATAGAGAGGGAAACTGAGGCTCAGTGAAGTGAGGTAATGGCCCAGAGTCACACAGCTAGGAAATGGTGAAGTTGGGATCAAAGCAATATCTGTCAGAGTTCTTAAACATGCTCTTTAGTAAGGGTTTACCTCACCTGGTCATTTCCCCCTTGTTTCTCAAATACCTTCGGTGATCTCAGTGACCTCCCATTAACAGACTTTGGCAAACTCGGGCTTCAGTCAAAGCAGTGCCTGTTCATTCTGAGAGATTTTGTAGAGGGGCTGGGGTGAGGCTTAGGATGACTAGCTCCTTATCGCTATTTTCCTCATAACTTGGGATGAGGAATCGATAATGGGAAGACAGAGGGGCTTCTGCGCCGTCAGAGAAGAGGCAGTTCCGAAAATGGCCACGGGGTGGCGCCGTAGACCGCCGCAGAGACGGTGCATCAGTTCAGTCCTAGGGCTGATGTGGGTAGAGGTTTTTCGGGTGATTCAGGAAAGCAGGCCCGGGAGGGGCTTTCAGTTTTGTTTGTTCCGTAGTGCAGCCTAGGGAACGGGATGAGGCTTATGTTCCTTTTGATTCAACAAGCGTTTGTCGAGCTTTCTCTGCAGGCCAGGATCCAGGCTGGGAAACCTAGGGACATGTACGACCAGGTCTGTCCCTGCCCTCTAGAAGCTCACAGACAAGAGGCAGATGCTGACACAAACGCTGCCTTCAAAGTGAGTACGAATAAAGCAGGACATTTTGCCATACCATTAAAAAAAATTAAAACGTGTATTTTTCTTTACCAAAAGCAAACGAGACTTTCCCAGCCCCTCACCCCATCCCTGGTTGCTACTCAGAGCGACACATCCTCATTAGAAAGTGGAGTCTGAGAATCCTTAGCTTTAGAAGAATGTTCTAAAGACTAGTCAAGGCCTGAGGTCAATAAGCACATCCTCCCATTCTTACCCAATCCCTCCATCTCCCTGATTTGTTCAGCCTGGTAGGCTCGTTTTGGTTCTTCAAAACACTGTTCCTTCTACTTTTTTTTTTTTTTAAGGGAGGTACCGGGCATTGAACTTAGGACCTTGTACATGGGAAGCAGGTCCTTAACCACCAAGCTACGTCTGCTCCTCACATTGTACCCTTTTTGTGTTCCTTTTCATGAGTCCTCCGGAATTAGCGCCTCCTTCCTCTAATTGCGCCTTTATCTCATTCTGTAGTAGTGTATCTGTTTGCACGGTCTTCCCCTCTAGCCTACAATATCCCTAGGGCAGGGTTCCTGGGTTGGTATTCCTAGCCACCGCACAGTACCAGCTAGGTAGAGAGTGCTTGTAAAGTACTTGTTCAATTTACCTGAGTCCTCTGAGAGAGAATGCACATATGATTTTTCACAGGTTTTTCCTAGTTCAATAGAACAACCCGGTACAGTTGGTATTCTCTGCATTATTTTATAGATGAGGCAATGCCAGTTGCTGCAATAGATAAACTCTGAAATTTCAGTAGCTTAACACACTTGGCAGTTGTCTCTCACTCACACCACAGTCTGAGGTGGCTTGGACAGCCTGCTGCCATCTTGAAGCTACTTTGTCTAGAGTACATATCTCCAACGCCACCCTATGGGGTCACTAAACTGCTCCAGCCCCAAAGTCACTTCGATTCCCAATTCATTGACCCAAACTAGCTATGTTGTCCCCACATAAATGCAAGTGGGGTGGGGGGTGGGAGCACATGTGCATTTGGTGAACTCCATCAACCTGCCACAAAACCACATGCACATATGCAAACACATACAAATGCACATATATATGCTTACACCACAATGTGCACTCCTGTGGACCATGTTTCCACAGAAGTAATAGATATTAAGGGACCTACCTAGGGCCTGCAGAAAAGCATGTGTCCCAAAAAAGCAAAGCACATGTATAAAATAATATGCATGCTAGGAAATTAAAGGGGTATATATATATTTTTTTGAGGTACCGGGGGCCAGGGATTGAACCTGGGACCTCATATGTGGGAAGCCAGTGCTCAACCACTGAGTCACATTGGCCTACCTGAGTTGGTTCCCTCATTCGTTTTGATTGTTGTTTGTTCTTGTTTCCCCAGGAGGCGCCAGAACCAAACCCTGCCACCCCACCCCCATTTGGGAGGCAGGTGCTCAACCACTTGAGCCACATCCACTTCCGAGAGGTACATTTTTAAAGAGGATTGTTCTCACCATCATTTAGGAAAGTATTATGCTTAGGAGTGACAATAATGGAGTTTTGGGAGGAAACTTGAAGAGCAGACAGGCAAAAGCAATGATGATACAGGGGAGATGATAATGCTCTCTCTGTTTTTGAGAATAATAGAATTCTGGAGACAAGCAGTTCTTGGGTGGTTTACAGAGGGAGCAGCAAGACATAACCTTTGCAAGATTTAGCTTGAGCACCAGAGACAATTGTTTTATTTCTTTTAACTGTTTTGCATATATATAGAAACAGGAGCTGCAGGGAGAGGGGGTGACTGCTGCACCTCCTGCCTGCGCGGCTTTGTGGCGCCGCCGCGTGGGTGTTGATGGCTGACGCCGTGTTAAAAGCAACTTCAGGGAGGTTACCCGATGACGTTTTGACATTACAGAGACTGGAGGTGACATGTCTTTATGGGAATTAAAATATTTGGGCCAATTATAACAATAAACATGTCTTAAAAGAAAAAAAGAAAGCAACGGTTTTAAGTCCTCAGCGTTGACTGATCTCTTTTTCTCTGGCTCAGGGGGAGACCCAGGATGAGTGTCTGTGACACAAAGACATTCTTTCATGGGCCATTTCTGGGCCTGCTCTGCGATCATAATGTTCCCTGGGAGCCCTGCATTTCACTCCAGCAGTTCAAGCCAACACAATAAACATTCGTGGAGCCCCCGCCGCGAGCGGGTACCTCTCTGGGCGCCCACAGCAGGGTCCCTGCCTGCAGGGAGGTTCCAGCTCGGCAGGGGAGAAAACTACACGATGAGGAGGAAGGCGAGGGAGCCTGTCAGCGGCCCGCGCGCGGGTGTGGGCCGAGGCGCACAGGGAGTGATCCCCGGAGCCTTCAAACCAGGCCTTGGGAAATGGGCCGAACCTCCCCCGCTAGAACCTGACGAGAAGCCATGAAAAGGCGGGGAGGGAGGCTGGCGCCTGCCGCGGGGGCTTGGCGTGCCGGGGCGCACGGAAGCCCCGCACCAGCGTCAGCACCAGGGCACTCAGGAAACCGTGTCGTGCAGTTCCAGGCCGTGGACCCCTGGATGAGGAAGGTTCAGAGGCCCAGACAGCAGTTTCCAGAGGCGTGAGGTGGGCGTGGCCGCGGGGAGGGAGGGGTCCCACTGGAGTCTGCCTTGGCACCCAGGCAACAGCTGCCCGATCCATCTAGAAGGAAACATCACCGTTTCCTCAGAGGCCCGCGCTCCCATTCACGGTGCCAGGACCTGGCAAGTGCTTTCCTCATGGAGCCCTGGAGTCTGGGGGGACCTACAGTCCAGCTCCACCCCTTTGGCAAGCTTCTTGACTTCTTTGGGTTCAATTTCCTTATCTGTCAAGCAGAGCAAGTCATGGCTGATGGGTGTTGAACATTTGCTGTATGTCGGGCAGCTGGTCTCTGGGCCTGGACCACTGCCTAGTTCTGCCCTGCTGGGGCGGCATGAGGACAGAGTGACATCATGCCCCTGCAGCAGTTAGCACAGCTCCTGGCACACGGTGGCTTCTCAACGTGCGTTGCCTAATTTAATCCTTAAGTAACGTCCAGGTCAGCATCAGTAGATTTATATTCCAGGTGAGAAACAGAGGCAAAGGAAGTTTTAAGTGACACCATCTGAGTGACATAGCTACACAAGTCCCAGCTCGCCTCCTGGGGCAGGAGAGAAGCTTGATGCTGGGGTGCAATCCTCCCCGTCCTGACATTTCACTCTGTTGCTCTTGGCAAGTCCCCTTTCCTCAGGTCAACGGGAGATTTTTATCTGTAAGATGAGCAGAATTAGGAAAGATGAGTGTGTGATGGCAACACCGAGCGAGAGCGAGTGAGGGCTCTGTTTGAAGGCTGGGCCTGGAGGATGAGATTCTGTGATTGAGTAAGGTATATGATTACACCTGGAACGAGGGAAAGGCGTTGCGGAGGGCTGCTGTGGACTAATCATTGCATTATTAATAGTGAAATAGCAACGGTTACAGCTCTCCTGGTAAGAGGAACTGGATTGAACATTCAGCCAGAGAGGCTGGAACTGAGCCTTTGGAAGGATTTCCTGTGAGTGAGGGCTTTTACCCTAGAAGGAGTTTGGTAAGGACACTGCTAAGGTTTCTCTGTTTATTTTTGGGACAGGAGAGAAAGCTGCCAGCCTGTGGCCCTGGGGCTTTATGCGGGTGAATGGCGGCAGTGGTCTCACCTCCTCCTGGCCGTGGGCACGCTCATTTGTTCCAGTCTTACCTCCTTGCAACACCAGAAAGCAGGTCAGGGTAACAGTCTACCAGTCTGCAGGATGTGCTATTTGGGTCCAGAGGTGAGAAGACCTGGCTAGGACTCGACACAGTGACAGCGAGTGGATGAGATGCTTAGCCGATTTCTCCGACTGTCCAATGACTGTGAAGCCTCACTTCATTGGTGTGTGAGTGACACCTCCCCTATGAAGCCCTCCTGGGCTCCTCTGGGGCAGACTTTAGGCAGTTCTTCCTTTGTGTTCCTCTTGGATCCTGAACATATCCCCCATTGAACTGGCAATGTTTGGTGGGAGGGCTGCCTCCTCTATTAGCCAGGAAGCTCTGTGAAGCTCTGGGTCTCTGCTGGGGCTCTCGAGTAACACCTAGCACATGGCTGGTACCGTGAATGTTCAAGTAGGCGAATGAGTGAGCAAGTGAGCCCTGGAGTGGAGGGCAGAAGACCCTTGTTGGGCTTTTCCCTGCTTCCGTTGCCTCGCTTCTCCTCCCACTCCCACCTCACCCCACTCATTGCCAGGTCCTTAATCTCTTTGACTTTCCCTGGTGCCTGGAGGAGAGTAAAAACTGGCTGGAAGGGATCTCATGAAGTCAGTCCCAATCAGATATCAATTGAGTTGATAAGAGTTAGTTGTTGCCTCTCCCAGAGGCCCTTGACTCCCAGCTGTGGGCAAGGACTAGATATTGCAAAAGATGGTGTGTTAATCAGGCCCCAAGAGGACCCCCGTGATCCTCACCTATGGGCATTCACACCTTTGTGTGGACCCCTTCCACATTTAATCAGGACTGGCCTGTGTGACGAATAGAATATGGTAGAAACTATGGGAGGTGACTTCCAAGGCTAGGTCCAAAGGCACTGCAGCTTCTGCCTTGTCTCTTGGATCACTTGCTCTGAAGGAAACCAGCTGCCATGCTATGAGGACAGTCAAGCTGCCAGTGGCAGGGGAGGGACAGGAACAGAGGCTCCAGGTCAATGGCCTGCACCGAATTGCCAGTCCCATTCCAGCCTTCAGATGACCACAGCCTTAACTGATGTCCAACTGCAACTTCCTGAGAGACCTTAAGCCAGAATGCCCAACCAGGCTGCTCCTGAATTCCTGACCCTCAGAAATGATGGGCGGTATTCAATGACTCTTGTTTAGGTCTCAAGTCTTGGGGTGATTGTTATGCAGCATTGGATAACTAATACAGATAGGAACTCAAATGGAACCATTTCTGACATCAAGACCCTTTCTAGGATCAAACTGCCCACCCCCACATAAGGTTGTTGCTATGTGGTCTGAGGGCGGCCATGTGTGCTCCGGGTTGCTACCTGCTGCTGGTCCCTCCCTTCGGCAGCTGGGGTGTTGGCTCCCCGCTCCCCAAGCCTGGGTGGTGTTGACACTCCTCAGCCCCTGCCCCAACACTCAGCACGACCAGCCTGGCCGGCTCTGCCTGCTCTGTGTGCTGCCCTGGCCCCAGACCAGGTGGGTTGGGGTGAGGACTTCAGCATCACAGGACTTTTCCTCCTGTGTCCCTCCAGATTTTCAGTCATGGTCCATGATTGTTTTGGAAGAAAAGGATGGTGATAAATGGAATTTTCTGCTTGAGATCTGGAGGGCAGAGCTGCAAACATGGAAAAGTTTAAAAAAAAAATTATAGGAGAAATGAGCTTGTATTGTTTTAAGCAAAAGGACCTTTTCAAGGATTGCGTGTCTTTTCTTTCATTCATTCATTCATTCATTCAAGTGCTCATGTAAGTACTAGCACATCTCAGCACTGTGGAAGGCACTGGAGAGAGAGCAGGAACAAAACAGATAGTAATTCCTGCCCTCAGGGAGCTTATATTTTGGTTGGGGAGCTGGACAATTTAAAAGTAAGTAAAATATGTTGAGTTGAATATTTGATAGCACGAGGTGCTATGAAGAAAAATAAGGAAGGGAATGGGAAGAGCAAGTGTCAGGTTGCTAGTTAGGAATTCAGGAAGGCCGTGCTGAGAAGGTGACATTGAGGAGAGACCTGAAGGAGGCGAGGGACCGAGTGATGTGGAGTTCTAAGGGTAGAATGTTCTAGCAGAGGATACAGTCAGTGTGGAGGATCCTGAAGCCGAAGCACCCAGGAGTTTTCAAGAAATAGTAAGAACCCATGGCTGAAGCAGCATGAGCAAGCATGAGGAGTGGGGGCTGAGGTCACAGGAGCAAAGGGAACCTTGGAGGTTCTTGAGAGCACTTTGGCTTTTCCTCTAAGGGAGCTGGGGAGCCATGCTAGGCTCTTGAGCATGGGGCATCTTATTGCAGGGTTCACTCTGCCTGTGCCTCCTTTCTGCTCACGTCCCCGTAGATGGAGACAGGGATCTAAGGTCCCGGTCCCCATCTTCTCATCTGCTTTAGCCCTCCCCTCCCAAGGGATCCTCAGATGTGTCTGCACACTAGACCTTTGGCTAGGGCTGCAGGTTCACAGCGTATCCAGGGATGCCGTGTTGGGTTCTCTGGCTCCAATCGCTTTTCACGGAGTCACCTGCAGGAGCCTGCCCTTGCTCTGCTGCTGGGCCCATGAGGGACCCTGGTGTGGGTGTTAGGGGTCCACTTATCCCCCTGCTGGAGAAGGGCAGGGATCTCCCTCGGCTCTGCAACGCCTTTGGCAGCTCCTTTGCACAAGCCAAAGTGTTTTCATTGCTGGGAGAACAGCTCCTTTGCTGGGTGAGCATGAATGTTCCCCCACAGAGGCTGCCCAGCTCAGTCTCGTTCTTCTTTCACCAAACATGAACTGCACCCTTCTTATGTATACAGAAAGGACTGGATGCTAGTGGGGGTGGCAGGTGACAGGGTGTGGACCACACTGGCAGTGTCCGAGGGCCTGCCTCATTGGGCAAATGCCCTGGATGTGCATGTCCTTGGTGTCACTGCCTATGAGAGCCCATCCACTCTGTCCTCCTCTCGGCACAGCTCATGAACCCGCCACTAGTTTGTAGCTCCCTGGTAGTGGCTTCTGGCTTCTCTCCGCCCTCTGTAGGCCCGTCTTGCATCTCCATTGCCTACCAGAGCATCTGACTGTTGGCAACTGTCAATTTAATATCTGAGTCACGTAATGGGTGCTCCATCCCTTCTGGATGTAACAGCCTGAGCCGAATGTTGTCTGATCATCTTAGACATCGGAGTGCCCCTGGGTGCTTGCGAGCTGCACACTGTACATGCAGGCACGCCGACGCCCATGTGGTCTCCGTGTCCTTTTCCTAAACAATTTTCAAGCTGGGCTCTTATCCTTGCTGCCCTGACATGGTCTCCTTGCCATTGGCTTATTCTTTAGTCCTCAGATGTCATCTGAGACATGCCTTCCAGCCCTCCACCCCTCACCAAGCCGGTCTCTGACTCATGAAGCCCCGTGCTTGAGAACAAACAGCCTGTCCTCTCTTCCTCACCTCCGCCCTCCCTGACCCGGTGCTCTCTCTCCAGCCACGATGAGCCTCTATTGCAGCGTTGGGTTAGGGTTTGGTCCTGGGATGGCTCCGTTATTAAAAACAGATTCATAACTGTCCTGTAAACTTGGAAGTATTTCAAAATAAAAAAGTAAAAGAAACAACAGATTCAGTAATGCTCGAGCCGTTAGTCTGTCCTCCCAGTAATGGTTCAGCAGAGCCATAAAGCTAAATGGGACCATTAGGGGTCAGCTAATCTCTGCCTCTCGGCACAGCCACACCTACGTCATTGCAGAGAGTTGGGGTTGTTTCATTTGTTATTGTTTTTAAAGCCCTCCAGAGAGAACTCGGCCTCCTTCAGAAATCTCCTCTGGTGTGACGGCATTCCCTCGGCGGTGCTGTTGATCTGGGGTGTGTGTGAGTTTGTGTGTGTGTGATGTGCTCACTCTGAATTTCTACAATGCCTTCTGCCCCCACCACGTGCCCTCTGACTCCCCTTCTTCCTGCGAGGCGTCTGAGACAATGACAGCGGAGAAACAAGCAGAGAACACAGAAGGCGAGCAGCCCGGTGTGAGAAAAGGCCACACGCTTTGGTGCCTGGATTCAAATCCACTTCCGCCACTGACTTTCTCTGTGCTCCCAGGCAAGACAGCTCAGTCTCCCTTATCCTCAGCTGTGAAAGGAGGATAATAAACAATTGCTACTTTGCAGTGGATTGGAGAGACTATAAGTGAAGTGCCTTATTCCTAGTAAACGTTCCATAATGCCTGCGATCATTGGGGATAGAGGGAGAAAAATGACTGTGGGAAGCAATCGGAACATTTGACCTGAGAATCTCCTGAGAACAGAGTGTGGGGTGGGGTGGGTACGCGTCAGCCAGGGCGATCTTCCTGGGGAAATCTTGGGCTGCCCAAGCTGGGAGAGGTGCTGGTTTCTGGGGCCTTTGCCTCCCGGCCAGGCTGTGAGGGCATGGCACACATCTGTGCGCCCTGTGGGGTGTGATATGTGTTACCTGACTTGAAAAAAAATTCAACCTGTCCCTGGGCCTTTGGTTTCCATGGCAGCACAGGGAAAAGCAGCAAAGCAACCAGGCAACTATGCTTAAAAAAAAGTAGCATGGTCTGGAGACCTAGTGACTATCATAGTTAAGTGTATGCAGGATACAGAGGTTCATTTATTGAACAAATATTTACTGAGCAGCTGCCACACACCAGGTGTAGTTCTGGGCATGTGGGATGCATCAGTGAGCGAAATAGACCAAGATCCCTGTCCTTGAGGAGCTGACAGGGTGGCAGGGTGGGGGTGGAGAAGCAGACAATGAACAATAAACATAACAAACATGTAAATTAGATAGCGTTTTAGAAGGCGACCCATGTTATGGAGAGAAAGAAGGAGTAAAGCAGGGTAAAGGGGATTAAGAGTGCTGGGCTGGAGGTGGGGTGGGTGGGTTGCAATATTAAAAAAGGTGGTCAGGGTGGGTCTGCTATTGAATGGAGACTTAAAGTAGTTGAGGGAATTAGTTCAGCAGAGAGGATAGCCTATGCAAAGGCCCTGAGGTGAGAGTGTGCCTTGCAGTGAGGAGGCAGTGGGGGAGGAGAGACAATGGGTAGGACTAGTGGGCAAGCTGGGGCAGTGTTTTGGCTGGAGGTAATGAGGACCTAAAACTGGGATGGCAGTTGAGGGGAATGGGAGGAAGGGAGAGCGTGAGTGCGATGCTGGCGAGGTGGGTCATCCATGATTTTTTTGTCAAGGGAGGAATTAGCTATCGCCTGCGGTCCTGCCTGGGCTGTAGGAAGGACTGTGGTGCCATTAAAGAAGTAGTTTGGAGGTGAAGGTGGAGAAAGGAGGAGAGGAGAAAGGCCATGAGTTTGCCTTTGGACATGCTGAGATTCAGGTGTCTGAGGGGCAGCGGTCAAGCAGGGGTTGAAAATGGCAGTCAACACGTGAACGTACTCAATTCTGTTGGTTTGCAGTGTTCTGTTTGTTGGGGAACTCACTGAGTCCGTGGGAAGACTGAAGGATTAGACTTGGAAAAGGGGCAGAAACCAAGGGAAACCAAATGGCTGGACCTATGGGCAAGGTCAGGCTTCAAACAACGAGTGGTGTCACTGGCACCAAGACAATTGGATGTTGGATGTCGCCATTGCTGGTGGCAAAAGAATAAATGTTAAACTGTGCCATGTTCCAGACTCAGTGTCTGGGGGGGAGCACTGACCTTCAGGAGGGACGGGGTGTCTTCTTTCAGCTTCTGTAGTGGAGGAGAGGTTCTGCTGCTCAGCAAGGTTCACACCGTGGCAGAGGCCCCCCAGTCGCAGCATGGGGTTCGGCTGCTGGGAGCCAAAGGAGACAAAAGGCTTCTACGGTAGCATGTAGATTTGGCTTTTTTGTAACTTTGCTTCGTTTCCCTTCCTCTCAAGAACAGCATGGCTTTCATCCTGATGGTTTTAGAAAGATATTTACATAATTGTCAATTTTTAAATTATGGAAATTAAATAAATCTGCTTTACCGTTCCAATCATTCATAAAAATCAGTTAACAAGCTTTGGTTTGCTCTCAGTGATTTCTGTTGATAGATTGTAGATCCAATGCTTTGCTAGCTGAGAATGTCCCTGGCCATGGGATAAATGTTTTTTCCATTATTAACTTTACTGCTGTGGTACAAAAATCAGTCAGGAAAGTGAAGCTGTTCTCATTGCTTTTGGACTTAGAAAACATGTTCGGCTTGTGAGCCATGTGAGGGGCCAAATACCAATTTGTAGCAAAGTCCCATCACCCCTGGCCCACCCAGAGACAGCTTGTTCGTTAGCCAGACCTTTTCCCCAAATGTACTTGTCTTCCCGTGTTTTAAGAAAGGACTTAAAATCGCACCTGCATCGCCAGGCCTGGCGTCTGGGGCACCTCTGCTCGAGCCGTGGGGATGAGTTTTCCTGCTTTGTCACCTTGTGTGGCTTTGCTTTCAGCTCTGTTCTCTTGAGCACATTATTCTGAAAGAGAACATGAAGTCTTCGTGCCAGGCCCCTCACCCCCGCTTTCCACAGTCCGTCCTTATCTGTGTCACCTGCTCTCTCTCCAGCCTCTTCCCTCTGAGGCCCTGCAGGCCAGATGGAGTTCTATTTTACGAACACGAAAATAGGGTTGTTTGAGACGGACAGGCATCTAGCCATCTTGCCTCCCTCTAAATAAGGGTAGAAAAAGGAGATTGGAGAATTAACCCAACAGACCCCCTCAAACTTAGCACCGAAAAAAAGGAAGGGAAATTGAGACATGGAAGAATAAAACCACGTTTTCGGGTTTCTTTTTTTGAGAGGTGGTTTCTGTCCAGATGTCCAGTGAAGCCCCTTGGCTGTGTTGAGAGTAAGCAGTGCTGAGTAAACAGGAAACACCGAAGAGTCTATTTTTATTTGGTGCCGTCTTTACTTTCCCTTATTTCAGTGGAAAATGAGTCTAGATTCCACAAAACTCCTTAGTGAACAACAAATATAACCAGAGCAAGTGCCAAGGCTGTCATTCCTCAGCAGTGGTTTGGACACGTTTCTTCTTTGCAGAGACCCTGGAAAGGCTGGGGGCCTCCGACTGGGCAGGAAACAGGTGGTTTGCTTTAGAGCAGGCTTGCGGAACCCGCCGGTGAGCAGAGCGCTGTGCCCCGGGTGACAGATTTCTGTCCTCCTCCGCAGAAGCCTGTTTTCCCAGCGGGGGCTGAGAAGGGGGGTCATTCTTACTCTCGCCTGGGATATCAGTCAGTCTCCTGGGCTGACACTCGGGGACTTCTGTGCCAAAGGAAGCAGATGGCCATAGCATACAAGTCTCTATGACGGGATGGAGCAGCGAGGCTCAACCAGAAATTCCTAGTTTGGCCTGGGGATGTGGCGAGAGCCTGGGGTGGGGGTGGGGTGTTGCTTTCCGGTTCCTCTTCCTGGTTTTGCCAAAAGACCCACCTACTCATTGGCATTCCCTGGTGAAAGAGAGTTGGGAAATGTGGTGTTTAAAGGACTCTTAGCTGCTGAGCTCCGCACTCTTTTCCTATGTGACTGAAAGTGATTGCTCTTTCTCTCCATGTTGAAAAGGGCACATGTTACACCTTCTGTTCCCCTTGGCGCCCTGTCTTCTTCCTTTCTCTCATTCAGCAGATTCCTCGGCCATCACTATATTACCACACATCAGGGTTACCTTAATGTGCAATTATTTTGCACATTAAGATTAAGCCTAGGACCTGCTGGGGACTTCTGGTGATTTTCTTGAGCTTACCTTCTTCCATCTGGGAGTCCTGATATGGATCTTCTCATTGAACAGTTCTGCACTATAATTTGAATACATGCAAGAACATTCTCCTTGGTTTTCATGAAGCATTTCTCCAGTGGGCTCATTCTTTCCCTTCATGGTGCCAGCAGCCCCACCTAACTAATGTCTTCTGGAAACCCAAAGAGCTCTGTAAAAATCAGGCCCTTTTGGTGGCCAGGACAGGCAGCCTTTGCAGCCAGCTCAAGGAAGGGGGTTGGCTACTGTTATAAGCTTGCCCATGAACTAAGGGAGATGAACTTCACACACCTGGGCCCTCAAGCCCGGCCCTGGGTCTGAGGCAG
>JAQZBX010030143.1:0-26948 GCA_029593785.1 Cabassous unicinctus | reverse complement strand
TTTATTTATTTTATTTTATTTATCCCCCCCTTGCTGCCCGTGCTGCTGTGTCCATTCGCTGCGTGTCTTCTCCGTGTCTGCTCATCTCCCCCTCGCTGTGAGGTCCTGCTGCACCAGCCCAAGGCACCGCGTGAGCTGGCCTGCCCTCACAAGGAGGCGCCGGGAAGCGAACCCGGGGCCTCTCATATGGTAAACGGGTGCGCTATCCATTGCGCCACACCCGCTTCCTGCCGTGAGGTTGCTGCATCAGCCCACCGCACCGCTCAGGCCGGTGTGCCCTCATAAGGAGGCCTCAGGACGCGAACCCGGGCCTCCCATATGGTAAACGGGGGCTCCATCCACTGAGCCACACCCGCCTCCCAGTGTCATGACTTTGAATATCATCTCTACACTGACAACTTCCAAATTTATATCTTCTAACTGGACTCATTCCACTAACTCTAAAATTGTATATCTAACTGCCTAGTAGACAGATGAACTTGGATGTCAAATAAGCATTTCAGACTCAAAAGACATCCAAAAGCAAGCTTCTGAATTCCCCCCACCTTAATCCTGCTTCTCTGACAGCCATTCTCTCTTTCTCTCTCACCCCATATCCCATTAGTCAGCTAACCCTGTTGCCCTTAAAAATACATATCCAGAATCTTACACCTCACAGTACCTCCACAGCTTCCACCTTGATCTAAGCCACCATCATATCTCACTTTTTATTGCAGTAACCTTGTCACTGGTCTCTCAGTTTCAACTTTTGCTTCCCCCACTTAAATCTGTTCTCAACACAGCAGCTATAGTGATCCTGATAAGACTTGAGATCATATTCTTTCTCCTCAAAACCCTCCCATGGCTTTCCATCTCACTTGAAATAAAGCAGTCATCCTCATGGCCTATAGGATCTGCCCTCCTGGCACTGCTCTCTGCCTTCAACTCCTACTGCTCTTTTCCTCATTCACTTCTCTACTGCCATACTGGCCTCCTTGCTGCCCCTCAAACACACCCAGCACTTGTCTGCTAGGGTCCTTTCACTTACCTGTACCACTTCCTTCATTTATTTTTTATTTTTTTTTTTTTACGGAGAGGTCCTGGGGATTGAACCCAGGTCCCTCCATATGGGAGATGGATGCCCAACCATTTGAGCCACATCTGCTCCCCACTTCCTTCAGATATCCACATGGCTTCCTCCCTCATTTCCTTCAACTCCTTTTTTTTTTAAAGATTTATTTATTTATTTTCCCCCCTACCCCTCGTTGTTTTGCATTTGCTGTCTGCTCTCTGTGTGTTCTTCTGTGTCTGCTTGTCTTCTCTTTAGGAGGCACTGGGAACCAATCCTGGGATCTTCCAGAGTGGGAGAAAGGCACTTAATCTCTTGCGCCACCTCAGTTCCCTGGTCTGCTGCGTCTCTTATTGTCTCTCTGTGTCTCTTTTTGTTGCGTCATCTTACGCCAGCTCTCCATGCAGGCCAGCTTGCCTTCACCAGGAGGCCCTGGGAATCGAACCCTGGACCTCCTTTATGGTAGACGGGAGCCCAATTGGTTGAGCCACATCCGTTTTCCTCCTTCAACTCTTTACTGCCCCATTCTCCATGAGACCTTCTCTGGCCATCCTCTGTAAACTCACTCTCTCCCTTTCCTGCTTTCATTTTCTCCATAGTACTTATTACCATCTAAATGTAATTTACCTTGTTCATTATCTACCCCCACCCCACTAGAATATAAAGTTCATGGGGGCAAGGATTTTTGTCTGTTGTTCACTGTTGTATCCTCAACACCTAGAACTGTATCTGGCACAAAATAGGCACTTAATAAATATTTGTTGAATGAATAAATGAGCTGCTTAAATATATTAACAGAAGGTATTTGCCCGTAACATTTAGCTTGGTGAGGGTGGCAGTCATATAACATTAATATACTGTGAAAAATAGGAGGAATAAAGTTGCCTAGAAGCTCAGAAAAGATAGAACATACTCTCAAGAGGGGACAACCGAGATAGGTCTTAAAGGTAGAAATCATGGGAAGGTATTTCAGGTAGAGGTAAGAACATTGCAAAGGCATAGGATAAAATAATGTATTGGAGGGGTGGGAGAAGTGGTAGAATAGATAGTGGGGAATGTAGGGGAAAAGGCAGGGACACTGGGTTAGGGACAGATAATGAAGGTCTTTGAAGGCCCAGTTAAGGACCATATAACTTAACCTATAAGCCATCATGAACCATTGAAGGATTTCCAGCAAAGTCCTGAATGATCTGTTTTTGAAGACTAACTTCAATATTGGTATTTCTGCACCCAAGGCAGAAGGCCAACCTAAAGGCTGTCAGTCCAGGTGTGAGATGATGAGTGTTAATGTAAGGTATTAGTGATATGGGGATACAGTAGGAATGACTGGCAGGTAGGAGACTCAGTGGTTAAGAGCAGAGGCTCTGGTGTGAGACCAAATCAGCAATGACAGTTCCATCACTTATTGGCTGTGTGCTACTTAACCTTTCAACCTTGGTTTCCTCCTCTGTAAAATGACGATTATATTGCCATACCTCAGGATTATTGTGAAGATTGAGTTAGATAATCCATGTAAAGTGTTTATCCTGGTGTGTGGCACCTGATAATGCTTGATAATGTAGTTATAACATTATTATTAATTGGCAGGATTTGTTGATCAATAAACAGTGGTGAGTGAGGAGAGAGGAGGACTTTATGGTCAAGGTTTCTAAAGCTGGACAGATGGCAACTCATGAGCAAATCGTATGTATTTTCTTCCTTTCTAGGCCAAGTATGATCTGGACCAGCATCAGCAGCATCACCTGGGAATTCCTCAGAAATGCAAAATCTCAGGCCCCACCCTGCATCTATTGAATCTGAAATTCAGAGGTGGGGGGTAGGGGAAGACTGTTTTAACAAGCTCTCCAAGTGAACCTGATGCACCTCAAGTTTGAGAACCTCTGCTCTGGACTCTAGACCAGGGGTTGGCAGATCTATTCTTAAAGGGCCAGATAGTAAATATTTTAGGCTTTGCAGGACATAGGTTCATTCTCTGATGCATTATCAACTCTGCCGTTTAGTGCAAAAGCAGCCACAGGCAATAAGTAAATAAATGTATGGCCATATTCCAATAAAACTGTATTTAGAGACAAGTTTGAAATTCACATAACTTTCAGGTATCTTGAAATGGTATTATTTTAATTTTTCAGCTATTTAAAAATGTAAAAATCATTCTCTGCTTGCAGGACATACAAAACAGGCTTTGGGCTGGATTTGGCTCTTGGACTGTAGTTTCCTGACCCCTGGTCTAGAGACCAGTAGCCCAAACTGGAAGCAGTCCATGATGAAATGGAAAAAGAAGAAAAAGGCACTATATAACAGTGCACATGTAAGTCGATGTGCAGAGAACTGTTATTCTGAGATTGCATGCTTCCTATTTTGTGCATGTGTTAAAATGTCCTTTCTTTTGTGAAATGATGGAGATAGTAAATAGCAATTGATGTTGGTGGTTTTTAGTGCCCTTACTTGGCAAATTAAAAAGCTGACAATCCTTTAACAGTCCCCCACATTTTTTTTTCTGGAAACTTTACAGCCCTGAAATCCAAAGTCTAGGATTCACTGCTCCAGACTAAGTAAACATGCTTTTCTTCTCCAAAGTCAAAGCTGGAATTTTTAACTTAGAGGTCTCATTTTCTAGATCTCAATTCACAGGATGAGCTGGATAAACCATCAGATAACTGAAACCTGGAAGAAGAAGCACTTCTAAGAAAGGAAGGGAATTCTTGCTTCCAAACCCTTAGTTTTAAACTGGTGATCCTTGGACTAAGACATATAAGGAAATGACATCTCAAAGAGTAAAGGCTTAGAGGGATAAGGTGGAGCTGCTAGCTGCGAGGGAACCTAGAAAACCGTGTTTAGGACCCGTAAATTAAATCCCTAAACTATTCTTCAATTCATCCCTAATGGAATAAAGACACTTTCTTTTGTCTTCTGGTTAAGGGTTTGGATGGAGTTAAAGCTAACACCACGTCCCCCCGTCTGCTAGCTAAGAATTATGGAATGGCGGAATTCCATTTTCTGTGACCTTTCTTTGAAGGAAATGCCGGTGGTGTGATGGAAAGAGAATGCAGCAAGACTCTTTACCTGTCTGGGTCTTGGTTTCCCCAGAAAAAAAAAAGAAAGTTGAAATAGATCATCTTCCAGCTTTAAGATTGTATGAAGCTGTCTTCCTGCTAACAGTAGGGCCGAACTAGGTAGTAAAAAGAGGAGGCTTGTTTTGGCTTCTTTCCAGGGAGGGAGGCTTCATCTGAGCAGTTTCCTGAGGCTCTTGGAAAGGTAAATAAAGACTGGGGTTGCGTGGCTGGCATTAGCCCAACCCCACATGGCACCGAAATGAGACCACGGGTGGAGAGGCCACCTTTCCTTTCTCAGGGAAGATGGGGGATGGGAAGCCAGTACAGAGCCACCGAGACGTCCGGCTCCGAAGCCCGGCGGGGGCTCAGATCTCTTTCTGGCAGAAATCCTGCCCTGTGTTCCAGTATGCTCGTGTGCCGCTCCCCTCCTCCCTTCTGCAGGGCCTCTCCAGGACAGGACACACCCTCCCAGCTGCCTTTTATTTATTTATTTTTTAAAATAAAATCACAACTCAAATTTGGATATTTTTCTGCCTGCCGCGCCAAAACTTTCAGCGCGCCCCGCCCACTCCACGTGGACCTCCCTTCCTTATCCCAGCAACCCCTGCGAGAGCCTCCACCCCCAACACGTGACGAATTGTTATGTTTCCTTCCTGGGGGCTCCCCTTTTGGCAGGCACTAACTAAGGACTGAACAAAAGTGCCCCCTTCAGGGTGATTGTGGGGCAGCAGCCCGGGGAGGGGAGGAAAGTTGATCTAGGCCCGAGCACAACAGGGCAATGTGGCTACCTCTGCTTTTTAAAGTGATTTCAGATCCATGTAGCTCCTTGCTTAATAACTTTATTTTTTTTATTTTTTAGGAGGTACTAGGTATTGAATCCCGGACCTCGTATGTGGGAAGCAGACGTTCAGCCACTGAGCTACACCGGCTCTCCTGCTTAATAACTTTTAAGGATCACACAAATTCACATTCAAGAGAAGGGATTTCATCAAAGGAAACTATTTTGGGGTAGCACTGGGTAAAGTTTGGATGTCTGGCTGCGAAGTCGGTTACCTACTCCAATTCCATTTCCCCTAGAGTACTCAAGATGTTGGCAGAGCTCTATGAGATCTTCCAATAGCAGGCAAGAGCCAAGAGTTCCTTAATTATGGACTGGATGACAGGAACATGGCCTTTCTTCTGGGGTGCGTGTTGTGCTTCTTGCCAACTACCCCTGGCTCCCCCTTCCCCAACAACTCTGGAAGATGTTCTCTCTCTATGGGCTCAGATTCCTCAAGCTGACATAACTGGTTTCCAAAAACGGTATTTACCCCTTTCCAGCATAGGGAACGTTTGCCCTGCATGGGAAGAGCCCCCGGAGATAGTGTTGGGGGGAAGGGGAAGTGAGCAGGACAGCAAGAATTGGTCCAGTGGGAACACTTGGTGTGCAAAACAAGGATTAACTGGGCAAAGCTAGAAAACAGGTCAAGTGAAGCCAGAGGGCACTGTTTCCTTGAGAAAAAATTTGACCTAGGCTTTGTCCATTTTCCTTCTCACCCTTTCCCCCACATGAGAAGTGGGATTGAGAGGTTGGGTAGGGAATTGGGGTCATGGAAGATATGAGGTTGAAGGCTGACTGGGAGAAAGAGTTGTACATCGGGCAATGCTCAGAGAAGGAGGGGTAGATTTATGTAGTGTGGGCTGGGAAGGGTAAATTTAAAATCAGGAGCCATGTAGAATTAACACGAGGCCATTTGTCCCTCCAAGGTCATAGGGGTCATAAGTATTAGATGGCCCAAGGAAGGGGGATCTCAATATAGCCAAGAAGCATGCTACTCGGGGACATTCAGGAGCAAGGTGTGGGAGAGGATGAGAAGAATCTTGGGGCACCTACTTTCAAGGGAAACAGCCCCAAAGCGATCAAGCTAGAACTTTGAGGACTCTGGCTGGGACACTTGTTCTCCTATAACTCAGCATCTGTCAGCGCTCCCATTACCAGGTGCTATTTCCAGAGTCCTGGGCCTGGGGGGAGGAAAAGGGAGGGGCGGAGGTGGACGCGCCACAGGGAGCCCGGTTGGGCTCCTCCCCCAGCTAAGCTGCAGTTCCAGCTTTTGACCGCTTAGGGGCTCCCAAGCTCAACCACAGCCCCAGAGAAAGGGATTGCGGTGGGGGCCAGAGGAGAGGGAGAGAGACAGAGAGGGAGGGAGGGAGAAAGGGGCTGCCTCTAGAGGAGGACAATTTGGGACATCTGAGCAGAAAGGCTGACCCAGGGGTCATCTGCTGTGAGGCTGCAGACCCTTCACATGGCTGTAGGGAAGGCATCCAGCCAACGTCCTTTTCTCTGAAAGTGCCTTATGGCAATGGGAGATAGCTTCCCACCTCTAATCCTCACCCCCTTCTCCATGGTCATTTCTTTCCCTCCCCCATCGCTGTGTGAGAACACCATCACCATCCCCCAGCCTGTCAGAGGCCTAAGGAATGTTCTCACCCTGGCCCAGTGCCAAGCTTTGGACTCCCTGGGCTTTGGGGTGGGACTTGGCCAAGGGGAAGCCCTTTGGACAGGAGAGCCACCCAGACCCGTAAGGCCTGCCCATTCTCTCTCTTTGCTAAGCAAAAGCCTCATCTATCACTCTGTCACCAGCACCTAACTTCCTCCACCCTCCAACCCACAGTAGGATTTCCTTGCCAGAACAAAACATCCACAATCTGTTGGTGGTGGGCATCCTAAAACATTGTAGTTTACAGTGGGAGAGAGGGAAAACACCCACTTCAGAACCTGCCTTCTCTGCTCCAAAAGGCCTGTAGCTGGAAGAAGTGGTTCACCTGCCAGGGTCCCAAGGTAAGGGGTTTGTAAATAGTAATTCAGCTCTGGGGGAGTCCTGGGTCCCCCGAGATTGACTTCTTCTGAACTGATAAGCTTGCATCTAAGGAAGTGCATGGGCCTCTATACAGTAAAACCTGAGATTGGATTTCTGCATAGCTGATCTCTACTCAGCCTCCATTTCCCTGAAATAAATAAGCTGAAATCTGAACTCTCTGGACCACATCAAGGCCAATGAAATCTTTCCAGTCAGTTGCAGCAGACTGTGATGAGTTCCACAAGAATGGAGAGCAGGCAGGAACTAGGCCCAAATCTAATAAATAGAGGCCAGGCCTAGAGGGGACCTCTGGCTCCTCTCCAAAAAGTCACTGCTCAGAAATGTTTTTACATTTGGGAGAGGAAAGTCTTCTGATATTGTCCACAAAAGGCCCTCAAATGACGAAGTAAGAGCTCAATCCCGTGGCACCTCTTACCTCTCAGTCCCTCAGTGCCACTTTTGCAGCTTGTCTGCCTGACATCATCTGCAGGTCTGTGCCAGATTCCCAAGTTCCTATCTTTTTTTTTAAGATTTATTTTATTTATTTATTGCTCTGTGTCTATTCATTGTGTGCTCTCTGTGTGTGCTTGTCTTCTTTTTAGGAGGCACCGGGAACCGAACCTGTGACCTCCCACGTGAGAGGGAGGCGCCCAATCTCGAGCCACCTCTGCTCCCTGCTTGTTGTGTCTCTCATTGTGTTTCCTCATTGTGTCTCCTTGTGGCATCATCTTGTTGCGTCATCTTGCCGCGCCAGCCCAATCGCGTCAGCTTGCTGTCTTGTTAATCTTTTTTTTTTAAAGATTTATTTATTTTATCTCATTTATCCCCCCCCCCTTGCTGCTTGTGCCGCTGTGTCCAGTCGCTGCGTGTCCTCTCTGTGTCTGCCCATCTCCCCATTGCTGTGAGGTCCTGCCGCATCAGCCCACAGCGCCCTCACAAGGAGGCGCCCTCACAAGGAGGCGCCCGGAAGCGAACCCGGGGCCTCTCATATGGTAACCGGGTGCTCCATCCATTGCGCCACACCCGCTTCCTCCCATGAGGTTGCTGCATCAGCCCACCGCACCGCTCAGGCCGGTGTGCCCTCACAAGGAGGCCTCGGTACGTGAACCCAGGCCTCCCATATGGTAAATGGGGGCTCTATCCACTGAGCCACACCCGCCTCCCTTGCTAATCTTCTTTAGGAGGCACTGGGAACTGAACCCAGGACCTCCCATGTGGTAGGTGGGTGCCCAACTGCTTGAGCCACATCCACTTCTCCCAAGTTCCCATCTTGAAACCTCAGCCCCCACACCCAGGGCTTGGGGTGGGGAGAGCCCATGTAGGTCACTGCAGTTGAGCCTGCAAGGGCTGTCTGCTCCTTGAGCCCAGTGCAAGGAAGCCTTACAGAGAAGCAAGAGAAAGGACTCTATAGAATCAGAAGGGAGCATATTCCTCAAAAAATGAATCAAAGAAAGGTCAGGAGACAAGTGGTCAGACAGGATTGTGAAGGACAACCTCCAGAGAAGGCTGCTCTCTCAGACTTAAGGATAGAGGAGGGAGGGAAGGCCGGAAGAGAGGGGCTGGGACATGGCTCCGTCCCTGTTCCTGTCCCTGATTCTCCTTGCTCTGTGTCCCACCCTTGCTCTGTTTGCCTGGGTCAGGGATGTCCATCCCCCATCATCCAGTCATCTTTCAGGCTCAGGTTTCACTCTCAGGAGCCTTTGTAATTTGCTTTAGAGGTTCTCTGCTTCCTCTGGCCAAAGTTTCTAGGTCTCAGGAAGCTGGAATAGGCCAGGGGTTGTCCCACCCTCCCCCATTGAAAGACTTTTCCTGCTTGTTATCTGTAAAACTCATTTTGCCCTGGTTACTTCCAACCCTACTGGGATCTTATTCCTTTTCTTGGCTCTCCCTACCCCTTTCTCTAAGACACGAAGGAGTGGGTGTTTGTGCATGTAGGTGGTGCTCATATTCCTTTAGTTACACATGGGGAGTCCCCATGGCCAGCAAGAGTAGTCAAGGGACCAGTTTCTACCTCCAGCCTCAAAACAATTTAAACCACAAACAAGTGTTCTAATGGGAGCTTCAGGACAAGAAGAAAAGTAGGTAAGCTGGAGGAAGGATAAACAATCACAATTTCAGCCTTCTCTCCTCATTTTTCTCCCAGTACCTTCCCCTCCCCTTTGAAACCTCAGCTACTCCTCCTTCTCCTACTGCTGTGTCATTTGCCCTCATTTCCAGAATCCTGTCACACAGTGGCACTCAATAAATGCTTTTTATGCTGAGTTGAACTGAACCTGGTAATGCTCTTTGACTAAACTTTGAGATAAAGGAACACAGAGGGGGAAGGTGGACTTTGCCCCAGATCCTGGGCTATATTTTCCTACAGGACTGACTGCTAAGCAACGAAGACCTAAAACAGTTCTCAGACTCCGGGGTACACCAGAATCACCTGGAGGGCTTGTTAAAACTCAGATTACAGGGCTCTACCCCCAAAGTTTCTAATGGAATCCATTTGAGTTAGGACCTGAGAATTTGCATTTCTAATGGGTTCCCAGGTGACAGTGATGCTGCTGATCCTGGGAACACATACTGAAAACCACTGTCTTAGAGCACCTCACTCCCTCACCCCAGCTCACCATGGGGACCTGGTTGGTTCCAACTTTACAGAGTTTAGGAGGAAGAAACAGCTAAGAATTGTGAATACATGACTCCTGCCTGGCCTCCCTACCCCAACATGTACAAGGCAGGGTGGTCACCAAGCAGGGTGAGAAGATGAAAGTAAGAAAGGGCAAGGGCAAGCATAAGTTGGTCTTGGACTGATTGTCCATTCTACCTCCTTTTAAATAGTTTGTTGACTCCATCCTTATTGAAAGTCACTTCCCAAAAACATGTTTTGCAGCAGCATCGGAGCATTAGGAATTTCCTGTGGGGAGGCAGCACCAGTGTTGGGAGGGGAAGAGGCAGTGCTGAGCTAGCGCCTTCCCTTGGCTCGGGCAGGGCCACGTGCCCCACCCCCTCACTTGCACATGTCTCCGCCGCCACCGCCGCAGCAGCCGGGCTGTTTATGAGCGAGTTGTTGTGGTAGAAATGGAGCAGGCTGCACATGCCCAGGCCATGTGACCCCAGCAGCCCGCGTGAGCCGAGAGCCGGTGCAAACACTCCGTCCTTCCTCCACGGGCCGGGAAAACAGGAGGAAATCTGGGAAAGGAATGAAAGGGCACTCAGCTGGCTCTCCTTAAGGATTGCCTCTTTATCCTGTTCCTGCTTCCCTTTGTCTCTCCTGAGCCACGAGGGGGGCAAACACCCAGGAAGGAAACATGGTTTCCCCAGGGCATATTCTCCTCCCAGGCAGCCCCTTGGCATTTACACAACCAAGAGCCCCAAGCCCCAAATGAACAAAGGGCCTCCCCAAGCTATGAGCCCAGAATGGCTAGCCCAGCCCTCTTGTTGACATGCTGATGTCAGACCAGAACCAAGACTTGGTTTCTCTGCTGCCTGGGGTCCCCAAATCAGACTGCCAGCTCCCCTCTTTCTAGGAAAGAGGATGCCACACACATGCAGCAAGTGCCCATTCCAGGATTAGAACAGAGAGTTCAGGGATTTGCAGGGTTGGGGACATGGAGCAAGGGTTCTCCCTGCAGTAGTGGTCTGTGGGGTTAGTGGACAGGAAGAGGAAAGTTTCTCTGCCAATTGGGGCTAGGAAGGAGCTGATGAATCGGTGTCTTCTGGGCTGGGGTTGATCTGCAAGAGCTTCACACTAACCCCTGTCCAGCTGAAGAGCAAACGTGGGCATGAAAGACAAGTGCAGCCTCCATCCCTATTGAAGCATTCCCTCCCACCTGCCTTGCCCTCCCAGCCCTGTGGGTCCTTCTTTCAGCAGTCTGTCCCCAGACCCCCACTTCCAGCCTTCTGCTCCAGCCCCCACCCATGACCCCATTTCTGAGCGGCAGTGCCTCTTGCTGGGATGTGACTGTGCTGGAGTCAGGCGGACAGTAGGTTAGCAGGAACAAGCAAACGAAATGAGCACGACCCACATTTCTTCATCGCACCAAAACTTTGCAGATCCTGCATTGCAGAGCTAGCGCTTTTTTTTTTTTTTTTTTAAATCTCCTCTGGGCCCCTACACATGTCTGCATTTTTGCAACCAGCACAATTTTTTTCCCCCAGGGTGCAAACTGCGCATTCTAATGAGCCAAAGCTCCTTCAAGCAGCATTGAAAATCTCTTTGGTAAATTGCTTCCCCCCTTCCCCAATTTAGAAGAAGGGGAGGGATCCCAAATTTGTGAAGTCGCATCCCCCCTCTCCTTCCCATGCACCCCTCCCCCAAGATACCGCAGTCTTTCCAGTCCAACTAACAGCTGCAGACCAGGGGAGAGGGATAGGAGGAGGGCAAAATGAGCCTTTTCCTTCTTCCCAAGCAGGCTGAGCTGGTGGGGTGGGGGCTGCTTTTTTTCTGGGCAGCACCCCCTTTGCCCTCCCATCCCAGCCAGTGTTTATGTAAGACATCCAGAAGCTACACATGGCCCCTAATGCCTGCCCAGCCTGTGGCTCCTCCAAGATCCATCCTGCTCACGAGGACTGTCATGAGCCTCTGGCCTCTCTAGCAGCTTCCTGGATATCTGCAGAGGCCCAAGGAATGGGGAGACCCTAGATACAGAGAGGGATTGAGTTAGAGGTTGGGGTTAAGGGAGGAGACAGAGACAGGCATACAGGCACCTCCCTATCCCCACCCCCACACACATATTCCCCTACATCACATTGCAGTCCCACGGAGGCTCAGGGACAGCCAATGGGCAGGTGCAAGGGCCCAGAAGATGACACCCCCAGTGGGCTCCAGCAGGAGCATGGCAAGGTTGGACAGCATGGTCTCTGTTTTGTAGCATGTCCTGGCTGCCACGGCCACCTCCCCCAACCCAAGAGAAGTGATCCCATGCCAAAAAGACAGCAATCTGGGACTTAGTCTTCCACTGCCAAGGACAGTCCATGGCACCTCCAGGATCCTGTGATGTGAGTGGGATCCTAGGTTCTGAAGCAGCATTGGTCCAGAACAGTGGCTTTAGAGAAGGGCTGATTTTAAAGGTGAACGTTGCTGAAGCAGTTAAATTGGGAAGCAGGATCTTGTTTCTGTAGAGCTTTTTACACAACTTATGTTTGTCTTTGTGGCCTTTCACACTTTCAACTAATCCATTTTTTTTTTTCCCTTAGGAAGTACCAGGGATTGAACCCAGGGACCTCATATATGCGAAGCAGGCACTCAACCACTGAGCTGCACTTCCTCCAGTTTGCTTTTTTAAAAACTAATCCATTCTTTTTTTTTTTTTTGTACATTTAATAATTGAAAATATAAACAATTAAAAACTAAAAAGTAAACACAGATGAATAAATATATACATTTCTCCATTAAATGTAAATCCATTCTTAATACATATCCTGAAAGGAAGTGCCATGATACCTGACAAGGCAGGAGGTACAGAGTCTTTAAAGGCTCTCTAAAGGGCACTGACCTGCCCTTCTCCCCTCATCACCAGCTGCAGACCCCAAAGTCAGGGGGTTGGGCAGAGAAGAGAGTTCAGATGCTTGCTTCAGTTACTCACCTCTACAGTGGTCTAGGCAGAAGGTTTTTGTTTTTTTTTTCCTCACCCTTTTCTGCCCCCGCCCCCCCGCCACTATTAATCTAGAAGAGGCTAAAGTAGGAAGAAAGGGAAGAGGAAATGTTCGACTGACGAGAGAGGTTCTGGGAAGCTGTGGTACTTGGGGAGTGGGAGTAAGGGGTGCTTCAGGCTTCTGTTCCTTGCTTCCAAGCACCAGCATTGCTTGGGAAAAAACAGACTGAGCTTGTGTTCAGGCATCCCTCAGAGTAATCCTCTCTGGGAACTGCTGTGCTGCTAGTGGAGTTTTAATCTCAGGCCTGGGGTTGACTCCTCAGCACTGTTATTTTCACTGTGACATTAATATTGGTAGTTTCAAAGGATGGCTGGGGGGTGGGGTGGGGTGGCGCTCTGGCCCCTTCAATAATTTTCAATGTGACAACTTCTCCATCTTAAGCAAATACAGCTTCAAGACAAATCGCCTAGGGAGCAGAGCTGGCTTAAGCCATTAGGCACCTCCCTCCCACATGGGAGGTCCGGGGGTTCTGTTACTGATGCTTCCTAAAAAGAAGACAAGCACACAACAAACAGACAAAGAGAGCAGACAGCGAGTGCAAACAATGGGGTGGGGGTGGGGGAGAAATAAATAAATAAATCTTAAAAAAAAAAAAAAAAAAAAAGACAAATCACCTATTCTCTGTGGCGTCCTGGGCAAGCCAATAGACATCTCTAAGTCTTAGACTCCCTGTCTCTAAAATAAGAATGAGACCTACAGCATAGGGTTGTTGCAGATATTAAATGAGATAACGTGTAAAACACTTAGCACTTTGCTTGGCATACAACTGGTACTACATACAGGACTTCTTATTTCCTTTTCTTGGAAAAAGAAATAGCTAGGTAAAGAGAGCGTCTGAGGCAAAACACATCTCTGGAACCCAGTGCTGGATCATGCTTCACACTTTCATTCTCCATCTCTCCCAAATAACAAGTTAGCTCAGACTTTATCCCTCCTGTAGCATGTTCTTGAAATTCTCCCCAGGACATCAAGGCTTGGGGCCAGTAGAGAAAAGCTAGCTGATCTTTTAGAAAACAGGAAAAGGATCAAGGAGGGCAGGGAATGGGGCTCTCCCAGGCACAGGGCTGGTTCCCTGGTTCTGGGACATGCCCAGGGTTTCTGTCCCAGGTTTGCATCACCTGGGCGGGCAGGTTTTTACCCTAAGCTGTGGTTCACCTGGTGAGAAAGGAGGGGGGTGGGAAGGCACCTACTGAAGCCTGACCTTGTTTTCGGCAAGGACCCACCCTCAGTCAGTCAGTCAGTCAGTCAGTCAGTTAAGCAGTCTGCCCAAGATTTAGGCCACCCAGGATTTGCACAGGGCGTTGCCCTGCTACCCAGAACAATCTGTTGGCAAGGAGAATAGATCTGGATCAAACTCACACACTCATGCCATTCATACTTACATACTCGCACATGCAGTCTCACACACACTCACACTCAGACATTTGCACACACACACTCTGATCAGAGCTCAAGGCTCTCAATCCCTTTCCTTCCTCTATTTCTGTTGTCCCCCCAGTCCCAAAGAAATCCAAGGGAATTAAAGACAGATTTGAAGGAAAAAAGAAACTACATACATACAAAGAATCCAACCCTGCCCCCAGATGGTGAGATCAGTCCCCAGAATCCCATACTCTGAAGAATGTGAGTGGAAGTGACTGCAACATGGAACCAGGGCTGTGCCTTGCACCCATTCCATATAGATGCAATCTGAGCATTGTTTATTAAAGGTCCTGTCCCTTCTTGGGTTGAATATGGCTATGGGAGGAATGACGTGTGTGTGTGTGTGTGTGTGTGTGTGTGTGTGTGTATAGTGAATTGGGATGTCCAGTTGGTGGGGGAGGGAGGGTTATGTTGCGATGCACCTGTTGCCTTAAGGTCAAAGTTGAGGTCAAGGAGAGGCCAAAATTAGACTCTATTCCAGGTCCTCAAGGGCCAGACATCCTAGCTTATCCCCCCTCCATTTGTGGCTCCGGGTTCCACAACCTCTGCCCTTCTCCCAGAAGCTGCTGGAGGGGAGAGGAGCAGGGTGGACAGACCAGAAACCTCTGGAGCCAAGGGAGAATCTGCCTCTTCATTCTTCTGTATCCCTCTCTCCCATTGTGGAAGGAAGACTCCAAAGTGTCTTCTCTGTGAGGAAGGAAAAAGGAGGGGCCCTCCTAGAAGTGTAGAGGAAAGAGGGAGCAGAGGTAGCCCCCCCTTTGCCTCCTCCCTTCCAGCCTAGGCCTTCACACTGGGCACAGACTGCAAAACAACTCAGCTTCTTGCCAAGAGTAGAGTGAGGCTGACTGACTTTCAGCTCTCGCTGCTTCTGCTCCCTCCTGCCTCTCACGGCTGCAAAACTGAGGGAGAGATTCTTGATCCCTGGCCCTTTCCCTATGTGCCGATAGGAATAAACACGAAGCAAGTGGCACAGGGGGTGGGCAGGACCACCAAAAATGGAACAGAGCAATGGGCCTAGGAGAGGACTCAGGACTACTAAAGGGAAGGTGCCAGTGGTGGTGCCAGGGCTGGTGGGGAGCTTGAGGTCATGCCAGGGGCCCTGTTGCTGAGCCCAGGCCCTGTCTCTGAGGAAGAGTCAGGAAGGGCGCAGAGAGCAGGCGGTGTCAGGGCACTTGCCTCCCAGCTTTCCCTCTGGAGCTTGGCAGGAGGAATGAGAGGGGGTGGAAGCTGAGCTCAGAACTGAGTTTTCCTGAAAAGCCTCTTCCCTTGTTTGTCCTAGCCCCTCCCAGCCCCTCCCACACTCCTCTGCTGCAGCTTCCCAGCGCTGGGCCACAGGGCCAGCTCAGGCCAGGAAGAGCCCACTGCCCTCTCTCCCCTGCTTTTCTTGGGGGCAGGGAATAAAATAAAGATCAGCCCATTCTAGGGAGCCAGTCATCGGCTGGGATTCAGAGGGTCAAGCCAGCTGTCCAGCCACTGTCCCCTCAGAAGTGCCTTCCACTACTCACCTTACTCCTTCCCTGATACCCACATGCCTCCTTTTCTCCATTTCTCTGCATCCCTCAATCCTTCCCCAGGGACTGCCTGTGAGCACGTGGAGAAGGGCTCCTGTGTGAAGAAACCTTCCCTAGAACCACTGGGGCTGAGGAAGAATTAGCCGGAAGCAGCAGGTGACTCAGGTTCACTTGGCTGCTTGGAGAGCAGGCTCCCATCTGTCCCCAAGCCCTCTAACAGTACAGGCCTCTACTTGAGATCTGTTTTTATTAACAGGGCAATTGCTGCTCCTAAGAGACATGCTGGCCGTTTCTAACCCCTTGCTTAGTGTTTCCCTAGCTCATTTGCCAATCTCCCTGATGTTCAGGGTAGGCAGATGAAATCAGCAGTAGATATCTGGCCTTGGGTCAGTCCCTTCTAAGCTTCTTTTCCTCAACAGTAAAGGGAGGAAGTGTTATGATGATCCTTCTGTTCCCTCTGAGTCATGACCTTCTGTGGAATTCACATGCTACTCTGAAGCACTGGGGGGTGGGGAGGAGTGTGTGTGGGAGTCACTCTGCCTCTAGGCCCCTGCCTCAAGTCTTGCCCATTCCTTTAGGAACTCAAAGCACTTTCACCATACCGTGGCCTCCCTTGTCCTCTTTATTTCCCAGACAAAGGGAAATGACTCACCCCAAAGTCACCTCGAGTGGGTGGGGTGGTGTCATATAAGCAAACAGGGAGTCCCTAGGGACATCCCCACTCCCATGGCAACTCCTTTCCCTAGGGATGTTCTTCCTAAGGGGAATAAAAGGGAAAAGGGGTTACATTTCCCTTGGGTCTCAGGACTTGGCCCTGGAGCAGAAGGCAGCCTAAACTCCTGACTTCGGGGAAATCTCCCTCCCGTGCTTGTCGCCTCTCCCCGTGTCAACAGTAACCTCAGGCTGGGGTCAGTTCTGCAATCACGTGAAGCCCTCACGTTTGCAAGGTTTGCAGAAAGGGCCTGCTAGCTTTGATCTCCCAGGGAGCAGCCAAGATTGCCAGTCACTCCCCAGGAATTCACATGCCTCTGCCACACAGTTTTTCTAAACACGCCACCCTGACTCTTCAGCACACCCCACCCCACTCGCGACACCACCCCGGTCCCAAAAGGAGCTTTTGCAAAGCAGAAAGGGGGAAATAATTCGCAGATCGGTCGCTTTGTCAGCGGACTACAAATCCCGACAGCCTCGGAGCTGCGCAGGCGCACGGAGCTCAACGTGCCTGCTGCTGGAAAAGTGTGTCACTGGGGCACGAGGCGCTCCCTGGGATCACATGGTACCTGCTACAGTGCCGCGTGCGGCCCGGGAACCCTGGGTTGCTGGCGCCTGCGCAGAGCCCGATGTCCCAGGGAAAGCGGCTTGGGCAAAAGGCGGCTGAGGTTGGCAGAGTGAAATATTGCTGCTGAGGGAACGTAGCAGGGCACACGTCTCGCCTCTTTGCGCCTGGGTGCCCTTTTTTCCCCATCACCTACTAACTTCCTGGCTGCAACCTCACTCCCCCTGGGACTTTTGCACCGGGAGATCCAGATTCGCAACGCTGCAGCGCTGCGGAGCCTTCAGGCAGTGGCTCTTCGTGCACTGCAGAGACCGACCTTCCCTGCTACCTTCCAGCCAGAACTACTGGCTAGATTCCCCCCACCCCACCCCACCCCTCCCCTCTCTGCTCTTCCCATGCAAAGCGGACCTCCGTTGCCTCAGCGTCCTCCGCTTCTGCAGGGCTGCAGTTCGGTCACCCCAAGACCTTGTTGCAGGGTGCCCCGGATCCTGATCGTGAGCCGCGGGGTCCACTCCCCGCCGTCAGCCAGTGCCCAGGGGGCGACCGCGGCAATCGCAACCTCCAGTTTGCGTTAAGGTCCGGTTTGAATGATCACTCTCAGCCGGTGAAGACATGACGACCTTGGATTCCAACAACAACACAGGTACTTTGATTGCTTCACTATCCTTATCCTTGCTCTGTCACTGTCTCCCCATCTCCATCGTAAGTACGAAGACGCCTTAGAACAAGAGGAACTTTGTAGGGGCCTGGGGACTTACTCGCCCGGGAATTCGCTAGTGTGCTGAGGTGCCACGGGGTGGGATTTCCAGAGCGGGTTGTTCGGCTGGGAATGCGCCCGGCGATCCTCCTACCCGCCTCGGGGTCCCAAAGCTTCCTTGAGCCTGAAGGACCCGAATAGGAGGAAGGACCCGGGCAGGAGGAAATGGAGGGGGTACTTGTGAGAGGAACAGTTTAGGGGGACTGAGAGCTCTGGAGCAGTGCCCCGTAACGCCCCCATCTGTCCACCCCCTGTAGCTGGGGCATGCCTGGCGTTCTCAGAACAAGAATCCCCTCTCCTCTCTTCCCCTTTTCGGTCCCGCAGGCTTGCGGGAATCTGAGAAGCACTGGGCGCTCGGGGCTGTGGGCAGCAGGGGCGGGGAGAGCGGGCCGGATCTCGCCGTGCCAGTAGGGAGCGGCCCTTGAGGAGCCGGGAGAGTGCTGCTCGGCTGCGGGGAGAGCACCACAGCGCCCTGGCGGCCCTCAGGGCTCACATGGCCGCGGAACCGGGCCCACGTGCTGCGTTTGTTTTCATTCAGCGGAAGCCGTGGCCGCCGCCCCATTGGCGGGTGCTCCTCGGCCCGGTTACATAATGAGCTCCGCCCCTCCAGTCGTCCCGGCAACGCGTGTTCCCCGCTCCCCGCCGCGCGGGTTGTCCCGGCCCAGCTCGCTTTCTGGGCCCGGCCCACCACCCGGGCGCTGCGGAGGGGCGGGCCGGGGGCGGGCCTTCTGCTCCCGACTGACGGGAAGCGGGGAGGGCGGGGCCTCGGGTTCCGGGGTTCCTCGTTGGGGAGACACGTGCGAGAGGCACACGTGGAGCGGGGACGTGAGGCCGGCTGAGGGCCTGGCTCCCGCCCCGCCCCGCCGAGATCTGGGTGAAGCTGGGCTGACTCACCGCCCCCGCCTGCCTCCTTTTCCTGTCCGCCTGCCCAGCCCTTCCCCCAGCACGGAGGCACAGTAAGACGGAGCCTTCCCTGACCTCTCGTGGCCTCGTGTTTACACACCCTGTAGGGGCCTCACAGCTAGCCATGCCTCCCCTCACTCCTGTCTTTATCCTTCTGTTTGCACTTACTTCACTGTACTGCCTTTCGACTCAGCTTCTTCACCTTGCAAAATTTTCCTGTTCCCCTGGCATCGCTTTCCTCAGTCCTGCAAGCACTCTCTTCTCCCCACCCCCACCAAACAAGCAGCAGTTTGCCTCCCAAGGACCTCCTCAAAGCAACTACATCCTAGAGCCATAGCTGAAAGGGTCTTGTTTCTTTCATCTTACTTTTTTTTTTCTTTCTTCCCCGCAGAAAGGAAAACTGAGACTTGGAGAAGGGAATTGACTTCCCTTCTCTAGATCATATAGCAAGTTAGTAATAGATCTAGAACTAGACTCTTTTAAGGGTGCCCCTCACTTCCAGGTTGGAAGTCTCTTTGGATGACGGTCTCACTCCCTTTTGGGGGGATGGGTAGAAATAGGTCAAGTTCATTTACCACCAAATAAATATCCCATGCCTCTACCCCAGCCCCGGAAACTGTAGGAGCTGATCTGTTGTGCAACTGTTTTACAGGGAGCTCGAGTCACCCTGACCAACCTTGAGCTATTTTAGGTCTGTCCCTGCCCAGCTGAGTGTGTGTCAGTGGGTGAGCAAGACATGTGCCTCTGTAGCATGGCATGTGTCAGATCACACGTGTCCTGGGATCCTCCCTTCTCCCACCCCGCCCACTGCAGGACCAGCTAGGTCCTTGGCAAAGGTGTGGCAGGCCGATCACCTTTTTCGCTTGCTAACACCACAGGAACACAGCCACCTGGTTGTTAATATAACCAGAGGGCCAAAGTCCCTGAGTGGCCAGAGAGCCAAGGTCATTGTCACCAGGCCAAGAGATCCGGAAGGGGGAATTCCAATGCCCTGGGCTGGACAATTTGTACTTCACTCCTACCTTCTGCAACTTGTATTAAGTCCTTCCTGGACTCAGAGGTAGACCCACTGTCTTGGAGGTCAGGGGCACTAGGCTGGGCAGGTTTTACCCTTCAGTATCTTCGGAGATTTTGTCTCCCAGTTTGGGAGGAATGTGACTGAGTTTCCATCCCTCTTAAGACCTCTTCTCTCCTCACTGTTGGCCAGCTGCTTCTCCATGGTCTCATTTCTGGAATGGTCTTGGTGTTAAAATCGGCAGCTGTTTTGTTTTTTCTTTTCTTTTGAGGACTGGGCACTGTGAATGGCTCTCAGCTGCTCATCCCATCCCCAGCTTTGCCACAGACGACTAAATCATTAGCTGCAGTTGTTATTCCAGAGGAAGGCATCCAGGGAACAGGGGCATATATGTGAGATGCCCATAGGGGCCATGCCTCCAGGGAGGGACCCTACATCCAAGGCAGAAGCTGAATGTATCTTTCAAAGGGTCGTGGGTGTTGGCTGGCCATGCCATGTCTAGAATGTGTCAACGAGTTGCTTATTATGGTTCTTCTGGGGAATCCAAGATTAGGTACTCCCCATGGTTAACTCCTGAGAGCCCAGCAGTGTTTTGGGGAGGCCAGTAGGAGGTGAGTAGGGTGGTGGCTTAGGACCAAAGGCATGGTGGCTGACACCCCCTTCCCTTGCGTTCTCCTGCCAGGTGGTGTCATCACCTACATTGGCTCCAGTGGCTCCTCCCCAAGCCGCACTAGCCCGGAGTCCCTCTACAGTGACAGCTCCAATGGCAGCTTCCAGTCTCTGACCCAAGGCTGCCCCACCTACTTCCCACCGTCGCCCACTGGCTCCTTCACCCAGGACCCGGCTCGCTCCTTTGGGAGTGTTCCACCCAGCCTGAGTGAGGACGGCTCCCCTTCTCCTTCCTCATCGTCCTCCTCCTCCTCCTCCTTCTATAATGGGAGCCCCCCAGGGGGTCTACAAGTGGCCATGGAGGACAGCAGCCGAGTGTCCCCCAGCAAGGGCACCAGCAACATCACCAGTGAGTAAATGTCCAGCTGGTTTGGGGGATGGAAGAGGCTGGGGCCAGATTGGGATTTGGCTTTCATGTCACACAGTCATTTCCAGCTCACACGTGGCCTCAGGGATTCCTCCTCACGCTGCACCAGCCCCTCTCAGCCCAGCTTGGCCATTTAAGTTCCCCCTAGGTCCTGGAGCTCCTCTGCAGCTTTTCCCTCCCAGAACCTCCGGCCCAGAAAACCTCCATGTCTCTAGCGGCTCAGGCAGCCTTCTGCCCACCCTCTGCCCCTCTCTCCCCAGAGCTGAATGGCATGGTGCTGCTGTGTAAGGTGTGTGGTGACGTTGCCTCAGGTTTCCACTACGGTGTGCACGCCTGCGAGGGCTGCAAGGTGAGGCAGGTTGGGGGTGAGGGCAGGGGCAGGTGACCCCCTCCCCCAGGACACACAGGCCTGGCCTAGGTGGAGATGCTCAATGGCTGCCCCTGTCCTTCAGGGCTTTTTCCGCCGGAGCATCCAGCAGAACATCCAGTACAAAAAGTGCCTGAAAAATGAGAACTGCTCCATCGTCCGCATCAATCGCAACCGCTGTCAGCAGTGTCGCTTCAAGAAGTGTCTCTCCGTGGGCATGTCTCGAGATGGTGAGGCAGCAGTGTTGCCCCACAAGCATCCCCACACTCTCCCTCTTCCTTCTACCCAAAGTTTCTGAATTTATTCCTTCCTAAAAAAAAAAAAAAAAAAGGCCCAAACGGAGACATATCAAGCTGTGAATCTCATTTGTTTAGGGGATGCCCATACTTCATCTTCCTGGGTAATCACACACTTCTTTCCATTGGTCCCTCTGGTCACCTCCTACCCCAAACCCCTACCTGGAAAGCCCCCTCATTGGGCATGACCTTGCAGGTTTTAGTTTTGCTCTGGAACCCTGGGCCTGCAGGGGTCTTGCCCTTCCAGGAGGAAGGAAGGAAGAGAAGCCTGTGGGTGTGTATGGGAACTTCCTGACACTGCTCTCATCCTGCCACAGCTGTGCGCTTTGGGCGCATCCCCAAGCGAGAGAAGCAGCGGATGCTCGCTGAGATGCAGAGCGCCATGAACCTGGCCAACAACCAGCTGAGCAGCCAGTGCCTGCTGGAGACCTCACCTACCCAGCACCCGACCCCAGGCCTCATGGGCCCCTCACCACCCCCGGCTCCAGCCCCCTCACCCCTAGTGGGCTTCTCCCAGTTTCCACAGCAGCTGACGCCACCCCGATCCCCAAGCCCTGAGCCCACAGTGGAGGATGTGATATCCCAGGTGGCCCGGGCTCACCGAGAGATCTTCACCTATGCTCATGACAAGCTGGGCACCTCACCTGGCAACTACAATGCCAACCGTGCATCAGGCAGTCCTCCGGCCACCACCCCACATCGCTGGGAAAGCCAGGGCTGCCCACCTGCCCCTAACGACAATAATGCCATGGCCGCCCAGCGTCATAACGAGGCCCTGAATGGCCTCCACCAGGCCCCCTCCTCTTACCCTCCTGCCTGGCACCCTGGTCCTGCCCACCACAGCTGCCACCAGCCCAACAGCAATGGGCACCGTCTGTGCCCCACCCATGTGTACCCAGCCCCGGAGGGCGAGGCACCTGCCAACAGTCTGCGGCAAGGCAACTCCAAGAACGTTCTACTGGTGAGGGCGCTGGGGGTGAAGCGGGCAAGGGGCCTGGAAGAAAGGGCTTAGCTTAGGGCGGTTGGGTTTGGCTGGAGGCTAAGTGTGGGGACATCTTCCCATGGGAGGATGCCCTGCCCTGCCCTGTGGTCAGGGCCCTGCCTGGGAATCCCTGGTCTCCACCTGGCACCTGATTGCTAGTTTACCTGAAAGACCCACACTCCAGGGCCCCCACCCCTAGCCCAGGCAGAATCTGGGGCCCAGCCCTGTGGAGAGCCTATCTGATCCAGCCTGGCTGACACTGCCCTTCTCAAATCCCTCTTCTCCAGGCATGTCCCATGAACATGTACCCACAAGGATGCAGTGGGAGAACCGTGCAGGAGATCTGGGAGGATTTCTCTATGAGTTTCACGCCCGCTGTGCGGGAGGTGGTAGAGTTTGCCAAGCACATCCCTGGCTTCCGTGATCTTTCTCAGCATGACCAGGTCACCCTGCTTAAGGCTGGCACCTTTGAGGTGAGTGACCGTTTGTGCTCCCTGCCCTTGACTTTAGGAGGAAACAGCAGAACGGCTAGATGTCTGAGGTGGGCAGGGGCGCTAAAGGCTTTGGACCCCCAGTATCTCTATCGGATGGAGGGGCAGTATTTCTTCCACTCCTGCCTCTGGATGGCCGGGACCCTTATTATCTCAACTGGAGGCTAATAGCAACCTGCTACATCAAAATAACACCTTAGAGTGCATCGATACTCGTATTATAGGTATGAACAAACTTGCACTGGTGAAGTGCCTTGCCCAAGGTCACAAGTATTGACAAAGTTGAGACTCAGACAGGCTCATTGGACTGCAAGGCCAGTTATCTAACCACCTGGCTTCCCTCCCTCCCCATTACCATACAGAAACTGACCCCACTCTTTACTGAGACGTCTAAGGCAGCACAACTAAACTCTTCTGCAACTTTGGGGGTGGTTTAAGCAAGTGCTCCTCCCACCCCACCCAGGATGACTGTCCCCACCCTCTAGGTGCTGATGGTGCGCTTTGCATCGCTATTCAACGTGAAGGACCAGACAGTGATGTTCCTGAGCCGCACCACATACAGCCTGCAGGAGCTCGGCGCCATGGGCATGGGAGACCTGCTCAATGCCATGTTTGACTTCAGCGAGAAGCTCAACTCCCTGGCGCTCACCGAGGAGGAGCTGGGCCTCTTCACCGCGGTGGTGCTTGTCTCTGCAGGTAGGTCAAGCTCTCGCCTGACCCGGGGCAGAAGGCGGACGCAGTTCAATTCAACACACCTTTTATGGAATACCTACTCTGTGCCAGGCCCTGTGCCGGGCACTGGGGATACAGATGCGATTAAGACACAGTCTGGCTTGGGAGACAGACTCATGCCCGACTAATTATAAAACAGTGAGATAAGTGTCACAGTAAAAGCATGAACCAAGGGCTTTGGAAGCACAGACGACTATTTCTGCCTCAGGGAGCTGGGAAAGGCCGTGACACTTGTGTAGGGCCTCAGAGGACAAGTAAAATGTTGCCAGGCAGAGAAAGGGGTAAGGGCATCCCGGGCAGAGGGAGCTACAGAGCTACAGAGCAAAAAGCAAGGGAGCATGGACATGTTTGGCCTGTTCAGGGAAGGAGAGTGGTCTTGTGGGATGGGAGGTGACCAGCCTTGTTGAGCCCATGCTCCCAGCTCTCAGGCACCTCCTGCTCTCAGGGCAGAGGCCGGGGGAAAGGAGTGCTGCTCCTCCTCCTCCTTCCCCATGAGCCTCTGAGGGGCATCAGGCGGAGGCTGCATGGCCCACCAGGTCCTCGGAGACCTCCGGGTCCTCGTCAGAGGAGCTCGAGGAGCCTGCCTCACTGCTGTCGTCTTCCCCACAGACCGCTCGGGCATGGAGAATTCCGCTTCGGTGGAGCAGCTCCAGGAGACGCTGCTGCGGGCCCTTCGAGCTCTGGTGCTGAAGAACCGGCCCTCGGAGACTTCCCGCTTCACCAAGCTGCTGCTCAAGCTGCCGGACCTGCGGACCCTGAACAACATGCATTCCGAGAAGCTGCTGTCCTTCCGGGTGGACGCCCAGTGACCCGCCCGGCCGGCCTTCTGCCGCTGCCCCCTTGTACAGAATCGAACTCTGCACTTCTCTCTCCTTTACGAGACGAAAAGGAAAAGCAAACCAGAATCTTATTTATATTGTTATAAAATATTCCAAGATGAGCCTCTGGACCCCTGAGCCTTCTTGTAAATACCTGCCTCCCTCCCCCATCACTGAACTTCCCCACCCACCCCTATTTAAACCACTCTCTCTCCCCCTCCCTCCCCTTCTTCTCTAGTCCTCCGATTTGTTCTGTTCCTGTCTCAAATCCAATAGTTCACAGCTAAGCTGGCTTCTGTGGTGTGTGCTCTCGTTCAGGGGGTGGGGTGGAAATACTGCAAGCCTTGGGGGACATGTCTCCCACTGGTCAGTTTATGGGGTGGCTATTCTCCCAGAGATGGGAGGGCATAGGGAAACAGCACACGAGTCTGGGGGGGAGGTTGCCCAAGGGGGTTATTTTCATCATATATTTATTACATAAATATATAGTAAAATAGACGAGCAACAATTACCATAAAAATATCTTTCTTTAAAATCCTGACCCAAAACACAACGGGGTGAAAAATCGCACATGACAGACATACTGATTGTCAACGTGGGGCAGGAGTAGGAGGCCCCCAAATCACCCCTACAGGTCCCACCCCTCCCTGGGGAAGGGACCTACCTCCTTCCCTGTTTCTGGCCATAACCCCCCTCCCCCCACCCCAGCACCAGCTTCTCATACATTCAGTAGCGCCTCTGGGCAGTGTCCCCCCTCCCCCAACCCAGGAGTTCCCAGGGCAGGAATTCCTGTCCCCCTTATGGACGGTGTCTCGATCACACGCCCTGCCCTCTCCCAGCCCTGTAGGCCCGCCACCAGGGGAAGGGGTAGGGGGCTTTTCCTCCCCCACCCTCCCCAAGTCTGAGCAGGGAGGAGGCTGGATGAGGTATGTGTGTTATGAGTGATGGGAGGGGGGAATACTGAGATGGAGAGGCGGTGGTGGGGGTGGGGTAGTGGTCATGGCTCTGGCACCCCCTTGTCCTGGCCTGCCCCCTCATCCTATTCCCAGCGACCCCTCTTCCCACCAATACTGCACCTGCCGCCCCACCCTGCCTGCCCTAGTGCCCCGAGCCAATACTGGGAAAGGCTTGCTAAGCACCCATGTCAAGGCCATCCCCCTCATTAGCACCAATGGCCCCCAGAAGAGGGCCCTGTCCCCCACTTCCAGCAGGGACTGGGACAGCTGCCTCTCTAGAGCAGGTGCGTGGCGCTCCTGAGTCTCCCTGGCTCCTCCCCCACCACGTGCACTCACTCACATTCACACAGAGAATCGCAGACATACACCCCATATCACCGAGAGTGGGGGGGCGGAGGGTCGGAGGGCGGAGTGGGGATCACAGCTCATGATTGGGGATTCCCAAATGCCCGGAAGAGAACGAGCCTCTTCAAGGCCCTTTCTCCACCGTGTTCGTGGCTGAAAAGAGGGATGGAGAGGTTGGAGTGGGGATGGTGGGATGGGATGACAGCAGACAGGTCAGGAATTCCACTGGGCCCCCAGGGGTGGGAGGAAGGTATCAGAGGGCTGACCCACGGAGTAATACAGAATCAGTATCCCAGGAGAGAGAGAGAGGGTAGAGACAAAGACAGCAGGGGCAGCCCTTGGGCCCAAGAGGGGTGGGGCAGTCACATGCACAGGTGAAGGCAGATGCTCCTCCAGGTCCTCCACCTGGTGGGAACACCTGAATGGTGGGGGAAGCAGAGCGCCCTGAGGGCACAGCCTTGCCTTCCCTGGCGCGCACGTGCACACGTGGGTATGTGTGCATGTGGGGGGGGCTGTGGCAGGCTGAGGGTCAGGGTGGGGTGGCAGGTTCCCCACTGCTTAAGACATTTTCCCCCAATAGTGCAAAGCGCAGGAAGCCCTGACACCCCTCCCCCCACCCCGCCCCATTCCCCATGGCTTCCGGGGGGCAGCTATGTCCACCCATCCATCCCTGCCGACATGCAGCCCTGAGCCCGGGCCCTCTGGTCTGCTCTGCCCCTTCACCCACCTCGTCTCCCCACCACCCAGAGGAGGGCCACCTCCTCCCTCCCTCTCTCCCCTGAGGAGAGGGTGCCAACCAAAGGGAGGAGGAGGAGGGCAGCTCACTCTGGTGCAGACCAGCGGAGCACTCCTCACTGGGAGGATGGGAGGGAGCTCAAGCCAAAGTCCCTGAATTAGAGAAAAGAAGAGGGGAAAGGGGTCCCTGGGGCAGAGGGGTGCCTGGCCTAAAGAGCTTCAAAGAAATGAGGAGGAGCACCAACGGCCCCTTCCCCCGGGGCCCCAACTAAGTGCGTTTATCTAAGCACCCTCATTCCGGTGCCGTCCACCCACCCAGAGTCTGGGTTAGTGCATTGAGTGGGAGTAGAGAAGGAGGGCAGAGGTGATAGAGAGAGCCCAGAAGACAGCTGGGAAACAGGGTCCCAAAGGGCGGGGGGCCCTGGGAGCCACTCACACCCCCACCCCCCACCCCCAGTGCAGCAGCATCTGGATTGTAGCTAATACTGCAGGATGTGAGGAGGGCGGGGAGCTTGAGCCACAGTCCTTCCTGTGTGGGTGCCAAGGTGTGGAAGGGGTGGGGGGCCGGGAGAGGCCCCTGGGGCTGGGCACTTGAAAGGGGAGCTGTGCGGGCAGCAGGGCAGGCTGGTGAGGGGCCAGCTGGCATCCAGCGTGAGAGGTAGATGGAACTCAGCGGGCACGAGTGGCAGAGAGCAGAGGGAGTACTGGGGTGGGGGAGGGGGTGC
>JAQZBX010030142.1:0-26953 GCA_029593785.1 Cabassous unicinctus | reverse complement strand
TTTTTTACTATGGAGGGCCATGTTAAGGCCATTTTTATTTTTATTATTATTATTATTTTTACCAGGAGGTCCCAGGGATCAAACCCAGGCCCCTCCATATGGGAGACGGATGCCCAACCATTTGAGCCACATCCACCCCTCCTTTATCTTTTAGTAACAAGTTCTTGGTAGTGATGTCTCCCTATAACTACCTCCCAGTGGCTTCTTTGGATTGTGGTGAAGAACCCAGAGCAGACTCATAACTCTAAAAGTTACTCGTGAGTCCTTTCTTCAATTTGGAATAATATAAATAAAAAAAAAGAAAAAAAAAAATATTTTTTTAGGTCAAAGTTATTCCATAGGCCCTTCAGATAAAATATAGCCTGCTTAAAGAATTGATGAATTTGTAAAACTTGGCAAAGATGGGTACTAAATAATCAGGCTATTGAAGCAGGCAGAGAGTGAAGATGTGTAGGCTTTGTTCTATAATAAAGTGCTGCATGTTTTGGGAGTTTTTCCACCCTCCTCTCCAGGCAGATTGATGCTCCCTCTTCTGCCCCCTCCCCTCTACTGAGTCTTGTATAGGTTTCTCTTGGGCACATGTAACATTATTGATCTTATTGTCTTACAGGTCTGTCACCCCTCCTCTATCCTGCACACTCCTTAAGGTCAGGGGACATGTCTTATTCATCTTTGTAAACCGAGTTCCTAACAAAATTCCTTGCATATAGTCGGTGTTTAATGAATGATTTTTGAATGACTGAATAAATGATAGTACTGTTGGGGAGTATCATTAAAAATAATGCAATTATTGTTTTTATAAAATTGCATGTTTATCTTAAAATTCTAGCAAAACAGAAAATACAAAATGAAAGCAATACATAATCACAAATTCCATCATCTAGAAATAAACAGTGTTGAAACTGGTGATGTCCACGCATCCAGATGTCAAGGAGGATCTGTTATTAACTTATAGAGTAACAATGTTTAGATTAGGTAGGAATAAATAAAATTGTAGACTTACTACAAGTTCAAGAATTTTTAGAATATTTAGGTATAGTGCTGTGTATAACGCTCATGATTTCTATAACATGGTCTCTTGCAGAGAAAATCAGTGTGGTGGACCAAAAATAAGATATTTTTCTTTGATATTGGAGTTGCTCACTTGTTTGCAGTAATTCTTTACTCACAGCAATATTTAAACTCTTCTAAATGCTAAATTTCCTAATATCAAAGAATTTGAGTGATAAAAAAAATTAGTCCACCCTTAAAAACAAAACAAAACAAAACCACAAAACCTAACCTAGCTGTTTTTTCCCACATAAGGAGGAATATCAATAGAGACTTACAAAGTATGGTAATCTTGTCTGTATCCTTCATTCTTTTATTCAACTCAATTCATTCTGAGTATCTTCTAAATTCTAGGCCTTATTATAGATGATGTACTTGAAAATAAATTTTAGACTGAAAAGTTTTTTCTTTTCTTCTCAAATTCAGAGGAAGCTTGCGTTAATTTACTTTGGAGTATTTTATTAAGAAGAGAGATTATAAAGCTAAGTCCTCAGTTGTCCTAGAGGTGACCAGCTATCCTGGACTGACAGGACTGAGAGCAGGTAACATCATTTTGCTCTAAGAGGTTGGCTCCCACTCACTGCGTGTTTGTAGATGTGGAGAAGAATACAAAGCTCGTATGACCTATGGTTTTGGCCGAGTTCAGCATCAAATTTCATTGGAGGTTCTCATTACATTCTAATTTAGTGATTTTCCTATCATCTTGGTAAATATTTATTGGAACCTTGCAATCCCATCTATATTCTAAGATGAGAGTTAGCTTAGTGCCAGGGAAAGAGTCTGGCCCGGAATCAGAAGATCTGGCTCCCCTGGAGCAGATTCAGTTAACATTTTTTATTATCTATCAAATGCCAGATGTGGAATTAAGCACTTCTGCATATAGTAGTTTTTAAAATCCTCACAATAATACTGCAGGGTGGATATTATTAGACCCATTTTACTGAATCTTGCCTCTATCATTTATTAGCTGTGTGGCTGTGGGGAAGTTTCCAGCTTCTCTATTTCTCAGATTCCTTAATTAGAAAATAGTACTTATTACTTTATAGGGTTTGGGGGTCGATTAGATGAATTAAACCTGTGAAATGCATAGAGTGGTGCCTGACCCACCATGAGCACCCAGTAAATATGAGTTATTTTTGCCCATGATCAAACTCCTTTCAGGTGGTAGTTGCTAGTTCCATGACCTTGGGCAAATTACTTAGCATCTCTAGCTCTGCAGCATCATTTAAAAAGCCACATCGTCAGGAGGCTGAAAGGAGAATAATCAGTGTGAAAATAAACAACGATACCTCATATAAATATATAGGATTAGTGTTAAAATGTTGACTATATATTGTTATTTATCTCATTTCCAGTTTTTCTTGAAAACCTTGTCAGTCGATCCTAGCAAAGGAGACAAGTACCCACGGACTCGCTCAATTGTCACTATCTCAAATCTTCAAGCTTCTTTTTGCTAAGGTCTTAAAAAAAAGTGCAATTCCAGTCTTATCTGTTGACCTTTAACACATGTTATAAATTTTCATCAGGGAGTAGGAAAGGTTTTATGAGTGGATAAGATATGCCACAACTTAAAAAAATATAGAGTCAAGTTCAATATTTCCTTGGGATGTATAGTAACAACCCACATCTGGCAGTGACAACACTTTTCAAATTGCTTCTACTTCCTGTACAACCACCTTGTGGGCATGTGGGGTATGGGCGGCCCTGCCCATTTCACAAATAAGAAAACCGAGGCTTCTAAAGTTTAAGTAGTTGCCCAAGGTTTCATCTAGGAAATTAATGTCAGAATTGTTCTAACTCGGAACTCACAGCACCCCATGTATCATTATTTAAGAAAAGAATGTCAATTTTTGGGCTTTGTTTGGATTGTTGTACAAAAATAATATATTGCTTAACTTAATGATCTGTATAACCCTATGTGATAGATAGTACCTCCATTTTTCAGAGGAGAAACTGAGCCCCTAAGAATGTAAGAAACTTGCTCAAGGTCACCCAAGTGTAGGGGAGCGGGTGTAGCTCAGTGGTTGAGGGCCTGCTTTGCATGTACAAGGTCCTGGGTTCAAGCCCTGGTACCTCCTAAAAAAAAAGTCATCCAAGTGTAAGTGACACTAACTTACTGCTCCATGAATCACTGTCACCAGAGAGCACAGTTTAGCAGCTGTATTTGGTTGATCCTGTTCTAGAAGTCTATGAGTGATTTAGACCTATAAGATTTTATCATGCTGAGCTCGAACCATCTGTTACAACATTCTAAGTTGGTTCTTAAGTGGTCAGTTTCCAGGTTATATTTTTGTCTCTAAAGTCTCATGAGATGATTTGCTGAGTGCATTTTTGTTCTTTCTGCTTAGAAGAGGGCACTTGAAAATTTTGTGGGGATAAAACTTCAATTGAAATTGAAAAGTATCAGTTTCTGGAATTTTCCTTAGTAGTCCAACAATTAATTTTTTTGCAGGATATATATATGTAAGGTATGTAAGGGAATGCTGGAGCTGCAGGCCTCAGCTCAATCTTGGGTCTTGGGTGGTTGGCCTTTGGGTGAGCTGGAAAGTGGTGCCCCAGCGCTCCCACCCCTAATTGTCATGGTGGTGGCAGGAGGAGAAGAGCATGCTTCTACCAGAGTGAATCTTCCTACTTTGTAATATAACCAATTGATCCTTGGGATCTACTTCCATCCTGAGATTTTACTGATGATAAAGGGAGAGTATCTTAAACTCTTTAAATGTGATTTCTCAAAATCTGCCCTTAGGGGAGAGACAGACAATAAACAAAAACACATAAAGATTTGCTAGTCAGGCAGTAACAAATGCTTTGTAGAAAAATAAATTGAATGCCCAGACCTGTCGCGGCTCCTCTGCAGGCTGGGCAGGTGAGCACTGGACAAGCATCCAACTATGGGGCAAAGTTTGTAATTTGTTGTTGCTGCAGCATTGCCCTCTGGGTTAGAAAAAAAATCTGTCCCTGAATGTTTAGTGAGTCTGCTTGGCCTTTCGGTTCCACAGTGATTAAATGCCAGGCGATTGGGAATTAGTTTTATTCTAATTCAAGGTTAAATGTTGAAAAGACCTCTCTCTTCTCCATCTATCAAAATTCAACCATGGATCTTATAAGGGTGTCAGTCTCTCTCTGAAGCTTCCTCTGACCTCCCCCACCCCAAGTGCATTAAATCTGTCCTTTCTCTGCTTTCACAGCATTTAACTTATAGTTCTGTTGTATCACATTTCTTTCTGTCTTTTATTAAATTACATACTGATAGGCCCTGTTTCTCCAATAAAATTTTAATTTCCTTGGAGGCAGGAAGGTTCTTTTTCACTCTATTCATCTCCTCCTTCCATTCCAAGGAATTTTAGAATGCTTAGTTCATAGTAGCTGTTCAATTCAAACTATCGATTGACAGAAAAACATCTTAAAGCATGCTTATCAGTGCTGTTATCTGCTTTACAATATGCGAGTTAATTACCTAATTTCCAGTGACTTCTCAGATGAATGAAGTTTTCACTAATTTCCTTAGGACTTCATTTGTGACTTTCTTAGGGTAGCCTTCCAAAGTTAAGGCTTTTCAAGTTAATAAGAATTAGGAACAACAACAGTAAAAACATATTTTTTGTTTCTTTTCTCATTGCAAGGAATAAATACCCACTGTAGAAAATGCCAGAAAATATAAATAAGCATAAAGAAGAAAATGAGAATCATTTTCATTAATTCATTTAAAAGGTATAATTGAGTCTTTACTCTCTCTGGGTACCTGCAAAGTACTGGGAATATAATATTAAACAAGAGAGGCAAAGCCCTGTTTTCACAGAAGAGAGGAATTAAATGGTTATAATTTATACACTTAACTAATGAACCATAATTTCTATAATTTTTGTTATATATGGATTATTATATATAATATATTATAATATTTATATGGATTATTTATATGAACTGCATGAATTAATGCATATTTACCCAATCTACTTAGAAAAGCAACATTTTCATAAAATTAAAAAAATAACCTAGGTTAGAAAACAGTATTGCAGTATTATCTCATTAAAAAATTTTTTTTTTGGAATATATTCCTTTCACCTAATGTATTATGACATTTCTTTGGGTCATTTAACATTATTCCATAATATTCCAAATAGCCAATAATATTTTTTTAATGATGAAGAAAACTTTCAAGCTGTGATACATTGATTATTTACTTAGAGCAAATGACTGGAATTGGAATTTTTCTATCAAAATGTCTGCAAAAATGCAAAACATTTGACAGCTATGGCTAAGTTGCCTCCCTGCTCCACCTGAAGACTGCCAGTTTTCACTTCTACCAGCAGTGTATAAGAGGACTGATACCTGCTATTTTTTTTTGCATGCATGTGATCATTTCTTGTGCATCAATCTCTAATTAGATCTGCTCCAAAGTATAATGATTGATATTTGTAATCAGTGTTAGGACAGAGAAGCATCTTGCCAAGAGGGACGTAAGGACTCTTGGATGGTTCTAGCCCTTAAACCATAAGGTGAGAGAATGACTGCTAGGTCCTATTCTTTATATTTATGTTAATTGACTCTTTGATTTGGCCATCATCTTGCTGTCACGTTGAGAAAAGACATTTAAGAAAACTCACAGGCTAAGGGTATGAGGAACACAAGGAGAGAGCTAGGGCAAATGGTGCCAGTGTCACTAATGAGTTTTCAAAGGAGAAGCAGACCACATACTAAGTGAGAGGGATTGTAAAGAGCAGCTAGTCAGTCAAGAAAAGCTTTTTCACCAAGCAGGAAATCAAAGTGATGTGGCTGGAGGCAACACTCATATGTGATACAAGGTACCCCATCTTCTGCAAGACCAAACAAGAGCTGCAATGGAGGGATTTTGTCTCTCCTTGGATAGTGTCTGTGGGATGCTTGACTTACAAAGATAGCTACTTCATGTTAATGTTATGGTGTAGGGCCTAAGGAAAAAAAAATTTTTTTTTCTAAAGCATGCCAAATTCTTTTCACAAAAAATGGAAAGCAACTGGTATCAAACAGTGAATTTCTGATGACATACTAATGGCCTGTGATGTGGAAGGGAATGCAAGATCAGGTAGTAGACTTGACTCCCTTTGTCATCTATGTCTGTGACCTCAGACAAGTCCTTAACCTCTCATAGCTTCAGTCTTCTTGTTGTAAAGCAAGGTATTCAAACGAAATGACTCGAGCGTTTCTTCTGACTTTAAGTGTTTTCTGATACTCTATCGCCTAAATCAAAGCTTGATAAGGTTCAGATGAAGCCTCCTCTTATTCCCATGCTCAAATATAGGGAATAAGTATGTGATTACCATGGCTTTTATTTTTTATTTTTTAAAGATTTATTTATTTATTTATTTACCCCCCCCTTGCTGCTTGTGTTTTGCTGTGTCCATTCGCTGTGTGTGTTTTCTGTGTCTGCTTATCTCCCCCTTGCTGTGAGGTCTTGCTGCATCAGCCCACCGCGCCGCGCGGGCCGGCTTGCCCTCACAAGGAGGCCCCGGGAAGCGAACCCGGGGCCTCCCATATGGTAAATGGGAGCTCTTTCGATTGAGCCACACCCGCTTCCCTACCATGGCTTTTAGACAGTCATCTCTCCTGTGAGATTTCTCTCTTTTTAAGTTTTATTAAAAAGAGGAGGTTTGGGGATTTGTAGCATAATTTACTACCCACACATGACAATTTCTTCTTTATGTTTCTGTCTTGGGCTTTGTACTCACCGTCTAGGTCTGACTTCACGTTCATAATAATGGAGGAGAAATCCTTTTCATTCTTCATTACTTTTTTCTCCATTTTTCAATTAATTTTCTCAACTTCCTATCTTACCTCATAAAATGATGAATACTTTTCAATTTACTGAAACAGTTGTTTTAGAGAAGACCAATATGCTCCAATGACTCTCGGTATTGTTATATTTTCATCAGCCGTAGAAAGAAGAGGCTGCTCGTGTGTGTTGTGTGTGCCCACGCATCCTCGCAGAGTTGAGAAACATAGTTAGAAAGAGGAATGATTAGGTGGTTGGACTTCAGAAAGAACATTTGTAGATTCTATCTAGAACACATTTTATTAAAATGGCAACAAACTTTATAAAATCAGATGTATGGTTCATTAAGGGAACATTACCTTACAATTATGATTAATTAGATTAAACTTATGAAAGTGTGTTATTTGTTCAAATCAAAAGGGTGGGGGAAGATGATGGATGATGAAAGAGTGTGATAAATGAAGAAAGCAGCTGAACTAAATTGAATGTGTATTCATCCGTTTTCACTTCATAACTAATGATAAATTGAGCATGTCACATTTAACAATACATGTCTGGGCTTAAGCACACAGTTTCAGCTCCTGTTCGTTAATGCCTTGTGATAGGTTGTTGAGACCGAAGAATTGAAATATTAATTCTTACACTATTGTCTTCCTACCTCTTACCTTGGAAAACAAGATGACTGTTTACTAATGGAATTAAAGAATTTATGAAAGTGTTAATGCATTAAAAATTGTACTTCCTTATGGCATTTAAAACTAGGGGATTTATCTTACTTTCCCAAGAGGCGGAAGAAACTGTTTTCCCCCATTTTCCGGCCTAATCAGGTGGCAGAGGTCGAAAGCACCCAGAGCTGTAGAAATCTTTATATCTTCTTTCTCTCCCTCAATTGTACCCATGTTTATCTTGGCAATTGATTGGAGGAAATACCCTAAAAATCTCATTAGAAACAGCCTCGGAAACTTGAATATGATAGGTAAGCATTAAACAATATATATCCACTAGCTAAGATACTAAATTTTCAATTATTTTAAACTGTTTTGTAGCCTCCCAAGGACCACCTGGGATTTACAAAGCTGGAGTTGGGGTTAGGGAGAAAGAAGGTGGAAAATATTTCCATCATGCTGAAATTAGACAAGTTTGCCTCACAAAGTCAGGAATGGTTTATAAAAAGAATCCATTTTTGCTAGAAAAGTTCAAGAGAGTTGTGATATGGGATCTGACACACAGGCAGTATTTCCCTGCTCTTTAAATCTCATTGAAATCAGATTAAGACAATATGGAGTGAGTGATGGTTTCTGAAAAGGTTACACAACATTTTTTTTTTTTAAGCTTTCTAAAAAGATTTGGGTAAGATTCATTTTACATTGTGGTGAAGGTTTCTAGTCAGCTTTGATTTTATCTAAACCTCATCTACAAGGCCTACCTCAAAATCTATTTAAGTATTCCTAGCTTGATGTTTTCTGAAACAATGAGACTTTCAAAGAACCAAATCCCTTTCAGATTCTTCACAGAGTATCTCATGCATGGTCTACAGAGTAGGAGAGATTTTTGGACAGAATGACATTCAGAGCAGAGGAGGCAAGTTCTGGAAGACAGTTAAATGGCTAGAAATAAGGTGTAGGGCCATGATTTCCAAGTTGGGGGGCTGGTGGATTTGTCCCCCAGGGGACATCTGGCAATGTCTGGAGACATTTTTGGTTGTCACAACTGGGGTGGGGGGGAAGGGGTGTTACTGGCTTCTAGTAGGTAGACACCTGGGCTGCTGCTAAACATCCTACAATGCACAGGACAGAACCTGTTTCAAAGAATTATCCAGTCCAAAATGTCAACAGTGTTGAGGTTGAAAAACCCTGGCCTAGAGTGAGGCATGAATTTAAAGAATGGCATATTAGTGAACTTGGTGAGCAGGTGAAGATGAAATTTAAGGTAAGTTACAAGGCTGACATATATAATTAAGTCTAAATTATATTTATAAAGTGGCACAACAAACATATCAGCTAAAACTATGCCAAATGAATTCTAAATTCAACAAGTTGACTGTAACACTAATAACTTTATGTATAAGATAGTATAAGTTGGGTTAGTCTCAGATGCCAAGCAAAGTGATTTAATTTCTGAAGTACTAAAATAATTTTGCTCTGTTTAAATCTTTTTCATAATATATTCCCTTGAGAGTAGTAGATTTGTTAAACGACAGCGAGGTTTTTAGGAGGTGTCATAATTTCTCCTTTTACGTAGAGGGGAGTAGGAGGGGCAGACTTTGTCTTATGATTATATTAGGAACAGAAACGGAATTAGAATACAGCTTTACAGAGTGTACTGCTCAATTCCCCACATTAAACCACCTGCCTTTTCCAGGCCAGGACACGGTCCCTCTTACATGAGAAGCTAGTGTCTATTAATGGCAAATTGCCTTTGGAAAATGAAATCCTGAAGGTGAGGGAAGGTGGGAAGCCTTGAGCCATGCTACACTATTCAAAAGAGGAACTTAGAGGAAGAAACTGTCACACTTGTCTGGGTTGTGACGTGAAAATGCATTTTAGAGCCAAGACAATTCATCTGTCAGGCTTCCTGTTGGAGGAATATTTACTCAGCTGTGGGAAAAGAGCTTCGGTGAACATCCAAGATAATGAAAGTTTGATAATACTCAATATTCTGGAAACAACCCTGAGTCAAGTAGGTTCTTAGTGTCAGACGCAAGATGATAAAGAACCTCGAGGAAACTTCCCGGGTTGCAGAAAGCAACAGGCTCCCTACCAGCAGAACTTTATTCCTAGGATGGAAGGGTCCTGTCTTTGTCAGGAGAAAAAACACTGACAGTTCACTTTCGCATTCTTAGTGCCTAGTTAATGCCAGATACAAGGAAGGAAACTGAGAAATGAAGATTGATTAAATGAAAGTCTTAATTGGAAGATGAGAGTAGCATGTACCTTCAGGATTTAACAGATTACATTTTTTAAAATCTAGAAATAATGATGAAAAAGCCTTGCATTTGAATGGTGCTTAATGTTTCTTCAAAGAGCTTTGACATTTCATCTCATTTGATGCTTGATTATTATTTGGGGAAAATGCCACTATTTTAAGATTAGATATAGATACAGCATGTATCTTCCATTATGTTTCCATTCTGGGTTTTCTATCTTAATTGCTCTTAGAAACATTTTAATTTGCTGCTCTTGGGAATAATCCCATGAGATAGGATGCAATGGGGATGTGAATGAAATACATGCTTTGTAATCATTTATTGATAAGGTTAAGTTACAACTCTCTTGAGAAGGAAATTAAAGTTCTAAGTAAGATATTAAGTACATTGTTTAAAGGTCCCAAAGGAAATTAGCAGCAGAGCCAGAATTAGAATTCACAGCCTTTTGGTCCCCAAGGTGCCCACTGAATTGAGCTGCCCCACCCAACACAAACTTTCCTTTTTTCTCATGGGTTTATTCCCAGTGACCTCTAATGGTGCCTACAAAGCATGAAGAAAAAGCAACCATTCTTCCATGAATTCTCCTGCCAGTGCAAACAGTGCAAATTGTTTTCTTTTGGGGTCAGAGCTTTACCACCTGCCATTTTGGACTTTGTGGAAGGCTGAAATACATCATTTGAGGGGTTATACACTTTATCTCACCCGTTACTGACTAGCCCTGACTTCTCTCTTGGAGATCAGCTCTCTCTCCTGCCCGATGATGCCTCCAGAATCCTTATTCTCCCTTTAAGTGCCAGACGCCTTGAAGAGCCTGGAGGGGACATTTTGCTCCACTTACAGATGCACTAGAAAGGAAAGGTTAAGCAATTAAACTAATGCCCTGCTCATCATCAACTTTACTTGTACCGGTTTCTATGATCCAATCTTTTTTTCTTTCTTTCTTTCTTTGGGTGCAGTCTGTGGTTTGACATAGTCGTATTGCACTTCCCCTTTGATATTGTCTCATAAAACCCTGTCAGAAATATAATTGTCTGACCAGCTTTCCAGGTTAGGTTTTCTTCTCTCCCCTCCCCCAAAGCACATCGGTAGAGAAAGCATTTAAGCTTGACACTGTGACTTTCCTGGGCGAAGTTCCGTCCTTTTATCACAGAAAGGCTTTTAAGTATGCACTACAGTGTACTTACTTTTTTCTTAATATAACTTCCATCCCACCTTCCTCTTCTGCTTGCCAAAGGAGGAAAATAGACGTCTGCTTAGAATAATCAAATGAGACTATGAGAGGAAAAATAGGTCAGTGAATGGTAGCTAATTTACTGGGGACAGTACATTCATTTTGACTCAGAAGTTTTTAATTGGCAGCCTTGAAAAAAAGTTTGAACAGCCATGTTGATATTCCAGGGGTAAAATTTGGACCTTAGTAGGAACATTGATTTAGAATTGGAGCAGAGAAAGAAGAAAAAGAAGAGAAGAATAGATAGCTAAGGCAGGGTGATCTTTCTTCCAATATATAAAGTGTGGATCTTTACTATATGCCATTAGAATTTAAGTGATAATTTAGGGATATCACGTTTATTGCCTAGTGCCTCTTGCCTTAATTCAGGTCCCAAGAGGCAGCTCCCCTGTATTTCCTGGGGCTTGCACAAGGGGCTCCTTCATCAACTGCACTCATCACAAACTCCTGATGATTCTAATTCAGAATTGTGTCCTTAACCCAGCCTCTCTTTATTTTTCTTGCTTCTACCTTGACTCCAACTCTTGTTGTATCTCTTTTAAGGTCAGTGGTTTCCAAGCCTGGCTGATCTTCAGAATCACACACACACATACACTCACATACACTGCACACACACACAGCCAGATTCCCTTAATCTACCTTTGGATATTTTGACTCATTTGGTCTTGGGTGAGGCTTAAAATCTGTATTAAGGGAAGTGGATATGGCTCAAGCAGCAGGGCTCCTGCCTACCACATGGGAAGTCCCTGGTTCGGTTCTCGGTGCCTCCTAAAGAAGACGAACAAGACAGGGAGCTGACGTGACAGGCTGGTGCTGCAAGCTGATGCAACAAGATGATGCAGTGAGATGATGCAACCAAGAGACATAGAGAGGAAACACAATGAGAGACACTACAAATAGGGAGTGGAGGTGGCTCAAACGATTAGGTGCCTCCCTCCCACATGCAAGGCTCCGGGTTCGGTTCCCGGTGCCTCCTAAAAAAAAAAAAGAGGGGCAGACAGCAAGTGCAAACAATGAGGGGGGAAAAGTAGATGAATAAAAATAAATAATTCTTAAAAAAAAATTTTCCAGGTCATTCTAGTGACCAACCATATTTGGAAATGTCTTCTTTATTAGATCTTTACAACCACTTGTTAATTGTATGTACTGCCAACCATGTGTCCCTGCCACAGTCTACTGTATGCCAGGATTATTGTCCTACTTGGGTCACAGTACTCCACACAGCCACTTAAAAGCCTGTTTTCCCTCCCCAAACCCCAAGAATAAAATTCAGACTTCTTGGTCTAGCAGGTAAGGCCCTTTCCAATGCATTTCTTGCCCATCTTTCCAGCTTTCTCTCCTACTTCTCTCCTTCATGCATCTTAAAATCTGTCTACATTTTACTTCTCAGGGACCTGGGACGTTTGCACATTTGAATCCCAAGCTTTTTCATATGATGTTCCTTTTGCCTGGAATATCTCTCCTTCTTCTTCTTCACTTTGAGGCAAGATGTCCTCCTACATGAAGCTTTCCCTGATTGGGACAGACATGGTTAGTGTTTCTCTGTGATTCAGAGGCACCTTATTCATGCCACTAAAGCAAGATTCATGACACTGTTCAGTAGGTTGTCTTACTAGATTGCAGGCTACTGGATGTGAAAGAATATTTTATACATCCTGTTGTTTTCACACCTAGCACAGTGCCTGGAAAACAGTTCTACAAACTGTGTATAGAAATAAACAAATGAAATAGCACCTCCTTTATAGTGCAGTGAGGAAGAGCTGGATTCCAGGCCCAGATTAACTGGGTGTGGTTGTTGATTATTTCATTTATTAGCTGTTTGACTTGGCCAAATCAATCTCAATTTCCTCATATAGCATGGTGTTAGCTAGTATTATTTTAAAATCCTGGTTCTACTAGGAGGATTAAAGAATATTGGCAGAAAGTTTTGGTGAAAATGATAGGAGATAAGGTCTCTTTTGTGACCCTGGGCAAGTTATATATATAACTGTTATATAAAATGGCATTTAAAATCCTGTTGGCCTCACAGTTATGTAGTGATAATTAGAAATAACAATAATTACCATTTATTGCATCTCATGTGCTGGATGAACTTACACATATTATTTCATTTATACCTATCACACATATTATTTCATTTACTTCCCATAATAGCCATAGGAGGCAGATATGTCTCCCTTTTACTGATGAAGAAATTGGGTCCCTCACTGATGGACATAAAGCTAGAAAGTGGCAGGGCCAGGACTTGGACCCAAGTCTGTCTAGCTCTTAAATTGTACATATAATCATGCTGCAAAACTACATTCCAAATAAGGTAACAATGCATGTGAAGAATTTATATATTACATGATGTGAAAGAGTTTAATCATCTTGCTTTTGCCTAATGCTTGGCTTGTATGTAATACATGGAAACAGGGAGAACTTTGATTTGGATGTGCTTTGGAAGAGGAAGACCGGGGTCTTTATTAATGGGAAGTAGGAGGGGGTGGTAGTTCCAAAGTGGGGCAGACAACATGGTAGGGAAATGGAGGCATGAGTGAAGGGTCAGAGCTAAACCTTGTCTCCCACATTTTTTGGAGAGGTGCCTAGTGCTAGTCCCATCTTATTTCCTTTGCCTAGAAACTGGACAGGAAATAGAAGCTTTCATTTAAAATCTTTATCTTTAGACCATAAAATAAAGGAGCACCTCTTGGCCCTGTTTTCCTATTGATCTATTCTGGAAAGTCAGAAATAAAGAGGAAGAGGCATTAGCTGGCCTTGTCGCCTTAGGACATGGTCATCTCTCCTATAAGATGTCACCCTTCCAGGTTTGGGAAGGAAGTCCTCTCGGGATCTGGGAGCAACATTCCATCCTTTCACTTTCCAGACTTCTTGCTTGATCTCACTTGAGAACTCCTCCCTTCATTCCTTTATCATCCAGTGATGTTGACAGCAGGAAGTTCAGGGAGACAAATAACTGTGCTTTAATTTCTAGGAACTGTGAACGAGCCACTCTAAATTCCTAGATGGTCAACACTAGGCTGGGTCATTGTGACACCAAAACCAATGGTCAGTTCAGCACATTACTTAGGACGGGCAGGCCAACTGACTGATTGGCTAAATGTGAACTTCTTGTGATGTTTTGGTGTTGTGCAGGAGAATAGTGACTCAAGTTTGAGAAAAATGGAAGTGAGATGATCTCTTGAAGTGTCTGGTGGAGTAAAATGAAAATGCATGAAGAATGTCCTGGACATTCCACATCAGGAGATAGCAGGACTTATATTTAACTCTGCCCCTGATGAGTGATGTAGTTCAGGGGCAAAGCAAACCTCTGCCTGGATCTCAGCCAGGAGATGAAATGCCTTCTAGACATCATGTTTTATGGTTCTGTTTTGTAATGTTTATTGGTGGCTATGTTCCTTTAAAACAAAATTTCTCGAAGTATCAGAATATATTGAAGTTTTTCCAAATTCTCATTATTTAGGCATTGGTACAGAGGCTCTGAAAGGTGTTTTTAAAAAACACCTTATTATAGATGCAAATAGTACCCAAGCTCCCCTGGCTTTTCAGGGACACATAAAAGAAGAGGCCTTCTCTTTATAGTATCTTCAAGGTCTCCAACCCCAACTGTGTCCTTGGGGCTGCTGGGAAATCCTGTGTTCCTCCATGTCTCTCTCTCACCCACCTCTTACACAGACCATTTAAAAGTTTCTGTCTCTCTCTTCTGAAGTTTATCTCCTCTACACGTTCTCTGTATCTTACCCCTATCTCTACTTTGTATTGGTTTTGATTTTGTGCCTTCTCTTTTTGAGTTTTAAATCTCTCTTTCTCTTTTGGCTCCTTTCTATCAGTGTTTAGATTTTTTTTTTTTAAAGTGGGAGTCTCCCCAATTAAAAAATACTCACCTTGAGGCTAACGGTCTATCTTCTACCTTTAGGTTTCAACATAAATATCACGCATTCAGAAAGTGTCTTCTGATGCCACAGGCCTGGGCAAGGAGCTATGTGCTTCTGTATCATCCCATATTTCCCTCTCATGGAAAGTATCAAAAAACAGTGTAATTTCCTGTGGCCTATTTTCCTCACTAGGCTGTGGGCTACACGAGGACAGGGATTTGTCTTTTTACATATGCAATGCTGTATTTCAGAACAATGCCTAATATGTAAAAAAGTTTCAGAATATTTGTGAATGAATTAGTGAATTGATAAAGGAATGAGAAAGAGACACAGACTTGACCTCCAATATTGCTAAAATGTTTAACCATGTGTACTCTCCTATCCTACAGACTCTTACACCCCCACCCCCACCCCCCAATATTTGCTGTGCATACCTGATTGCTTTAATGGGGAAAATGTAATGGCAAGTCACTTTACTTGTGTGACATTAGGTGGTAGGAAAAGTACCTATTTTCAGAAGGAACTATTCATTCCAGGTTGCAGTCATCCTTTTACAATAAACAGTCACACAAACATTCAAGATCAAGAGATTTAGGTCCAGTAAGTGTTCAGGAGTAGTGCCTTATTTGAATGAGAAATTGGATGAATTTCCCAAGTGATTCTCTTTCTTAGGATTTTTCTGGTGTTTCCCACTTTTGGTCCAGCTGAGAATCTTGACAATGATTGTTGACCTGGAGACATTTTGTGCTTCTCAGTAGAGAGCCATAAAGGGAAGTACAAAATGGAAGGTGAGGGATTTTCAAGTGTGAAAATCTTATGAGAGGTTTTATTTTTTGGCTTCAAATTAATTTCTGGTGACCCATTATTTTGTCCTTGTCATCTGATAAGGAATATTGGGAAAAAAAGTAAGCTCTCACTATGGTGATGCTAACAAGGATATAAGTAACAGCTAACTTTCACTGAACACTTTCAGTGTACCAGGTGTTGTTCAAAGCCCTTTGCAAGCATTAACCCATTTAATCATACCACACTTTGAGGTAGTACTGCTGTTTTACCAATTTTACAGGTGAGGAACTGAGTCATATGGCAGTGAAGCAACTCTCTCCATGTCACACACGTAGTAAGTAGTATAGTCCAGATTGGACCCTGATAGCACAGGTCAGAAGTTCTGATTCTAATCACTCCATTCTACCTCCTTTCAGGTGGGACAACAGCTGAAGGCAGAGATTACTCATTTATTACATAAAATGCCTCTATTCCACTTCAAAAAATAATTTGAGATCTACATGAAAATTTTTAATTGGATCCTGGGGTTATATAAACAAAGAAAACAGTACATTTCAGTGATAATTGGCAACTATTGTTGCCTAATAAGATATATCATATTATAGCTCCACTTTTCCAGACTGGATAAATTTTGAGAATTTACCGTATTACTATGTTATAGGCAACTGAGCATCATCTTTGAGCAGTTTAAAAAAAAATATTTTGAAGTAATTATGGACTCACAGGAAGTTGCAAAGAAATATAGAGGGAAGTCCTGTGCACCCCTCACTCAGCTTACCCCACTGTTAACATGTTGATAACTGTAGCACAAAATCAAAACTAGGAAATTGACATTGGTACAATCCACAGAGCTTATTTTAATTTCACCCATTATACTTGCATGCATTTGTGTGTGTGTGTAACTCCATACAATTTTTCACATGTATAGCTTTATGTAACCACCACCAAAATCAAGATAATTGAATGTACCATCACAGCAAGGGTCCCTTGTGCTACTCCTTTATAGCCATCCACTTCATCCCAACCCCTGGCAGCTACTGATCTGTTGTTCTCTGTCTTATAATTATGTTATTTTACAGATATTATAAGAATGGAATCATATGGTATGTAACGTTTTGGGATTGGCTTTTTAAATAAGCATAATTCTCTGTCAATTCATCCAAGATGTTGTGTATGCCAATAGTCTGTTCCTTTTTATTGCTGAGTAGTGTTCCATGGTATGTATGTACCTCAGTTTGTTTAATTATTCACCTGTTGAAGGACATCTTGGTCTTTTCCAGTTTTTGGCTATTACAAATAAAGCTATATGGACATTTATGTATAGATTTTATGTGAACACAATTTTCATTTCTCTGTGGTAAATGCCCAAGAGTACAATTGGTGGGTTATATGGTAATTGCATGCTTTTTTTTTTTTTTTTAAAGAAACTGCCAAAATGTATTCCAGAGTGGCTATACCATTTTACATTCCTACCCCAGCAATATGTGAGTGATTTTTTTTCTTTGCATCCTCATCAGCATTTTGTATTGTCACTATTTATTATTTTAGCCATTCTGATAGGTGTGTAATGACACATCATTGTGGTTTTAATTTGCATTTTCTTGATGGAGAATAATGTTGAACAACTTTTCATTGCTTATTTGCCATTTTTATATCCTTGTCAACAAAATAAGTCATCTTGTTGTTTGCTCATTTTCTAGTTGGATTTCTTTTTTTTATTTTTTATTTTTTATTGTTGAGTTTTGTGAGTTCTTTATATATTCTAGATACTAGTCCTTTCTCAGATATGTGATTTGCAAATATTTTCTCCCAGTCTTTGACTTGTCTTGTTTATCCTCTTCACTTGGGCTTTCACAGAATAAATATTTTTAATTTTGATGTGGCCAAATTTATCATTTTTTCCCTTTTATGGATCATGCTTTTGGTGTCGAATATGGTCTTAGATCTAAGTCCCAAAGATTTTCTCCTATTTTTTTTTCTAAAAATTTTTATAGTTTTAAGTTTTATATTGAAGTTTATCATCTATTTGAGATAATTTTTGTAAAACGTGCAAGGTTTAGGTTGAATTTCTTTTTTTGGGGGGCAGCCCATAGATGGCCAATTACTCCAACACCACTTGTTGAAAAGGTTGTCCTTCTTCTGTTGAATTACTTTTGCTCCTTTGTCAAGAAAATAACTGGGCATATTTGTGTGGGTCTATTTCTAGGTTAATTATTTTGTTCTATTGATCTATGTGCCTGTCCCTCCAACAATTCCACACTGTCTTGAATACTGTAGCTATATAGAAAGCCTTCATATTGGAAAGAATGATTCCTCCCACTTTCTTTTTCATATAGTCTCTGTCACAACCACTCAGTCTTGCCATTATAACTTGAAAGCAGCCATAGACAATGTAGAAACATGTGGGTGTGGCTGTGTTCCAACTGTGGCTAGATGTAAGTTGTGGTTTGTCAACCCTCTAGTGGGTCTAGGGGAATGTAACATTTTAAACTTACTATTTGTTATAATAAGAGCTTGGGCTGTGAAATTAATGTTAACTTCTGAATTATTTTTTTATGATATGAATGCAAATGATTTATTTTCTAAGGTTATTCTTTTATTACCCTACAGAGTAATAACTAGCTTTGTTTCTGACCTAGCAATTTTTTTCTAACATTCTCTTTTCACATGTCTAAGATTTTCAATTCCTCAAATGCTCCTGGAACCAGCTTTCTATCCCACTGAATAAGTAATTAGGAGGTTTCTATTCTCTGTATTTATGAGAATCACATTTTACTTTTTGAAAATAATGCTTTCACATCCCAAACACAAAGCTTGCTCTATTTCACTGGCTCTTACCCACTAACCCCCACCCTAGTGACACTCAACTGACACCTAATAAGTTTTATTAGCATTTACTCAATATTTGGGGGGATGTTATAGATAGGTGTCATATAGCTAAGTATATGACATTTCATTTCCTTTTTCCTGGAAAACTGACCTTTTCTACCCATTCCAGTCATAAATTCTCTCTTTTCTACAGAGTGTCTCAGTTGAAAAAAGGCTTTCAAACTAATGTGATCATTCCTCTTTATAGAGTGGTGAGGTTATAGATATATATATTTTTATAGCCCTATGGTTTTGAAAAAGTTTTTATTCCAGTAACATATATACAACCTAAAATTCCCCTTTTAATCACATTCAAGTATTTAATTCAGTGTGCTCATTACATTCCCAACGTTGTGCTACCATCACCACCATCCATTACTAAAACTTTTTTATCACACAAAACAGAAACTCTGTACTAATTAAGAATTCACTCCCCATTCCTTACCCCCACTGCAGCTTTTGGTAACCTGTAATTTAGTTTCTGACTCTATGATTTATTTATTTTTAAAGAAGCTTTAGATTACATAAATGTTATATAAAAAATTTAGGGGATTCCCATATACCCCACTCCCTTCCCCTCCCACACTCTCCCCCCATTAACACCATCTTTCATTAGTGTGCTACATTTGTTACAATTGATGAACACTTATTGAAGCATTGCTACTAATCATGGACTATAGTTTACATTATAGTTTACACTTTGCACCACACAATTTTAAAAGTTTGGACAAAATGTATAATGACCTGTATCTGTCATTGCAATGTCATACATGACAATTCCAGTGTCCCAAAAATGCCCCATGTTACACCTATTCTTCCCTCTCCCTCCCCTCAGAACCTCTGGTAACCATTGCCTTTATATCAATGATAAAAGTTCTTCCAATGCTAGAATAATAATAAGTCTACTTTAGTCTGTAGTTGCATTCCCCCCTTATGTTTTTTCATTCCTCAATCTTGAGGATTTTAGGATGATGATACCCACTCTGTTTTTGATTGAGAAGGAACTGTCTCAATCAGATGGAACTGTCTTGCTTGTAGTATAGATACTCTGGTTTTTGAGATGGGCTTTAACTATCATCATCCTTTTGTTAGTTGTCCTGGATGAGTCCAGTGAACTGGAGAGTAGGTGTTGCAACTCTGCTGAGATTCAGGGCTCAACTGATACATGAACAGACTGAAGACTTAAGTCTCTGGGACATATATTTAATGAGTATAGTACTAATTATAGATTCAAATAAAAGAGGCAGAAGAGCCATGTGTAGGGAAATTATAAATGAGTCTAACTGTCACATTGGGGATAATATATTCCAAAGTAAGGCCCACTGACAGGGTGCCAAATTCCTGAGCTTGTCTGCCCTGCTTATAGTATCTAGATGTTTCTAGAGCCCTCAGGAGCCCTGCTATTTGAGGCAGTATTTACTGTGGCAGTCAATGAGATCCTGCTGAGATATGAATAAGCGAAACCTCTGGAATGGGCTTCCGACTCACTTTGAAATCTCCTAGCCATAAAAACTCATTTGTATTTAATATTTCCCCCTTTTGGTCAAGGTCTTTTTCCAAATGCATTGCTAGTTGGTGCTTGGTACCAATCCCTCAGTGCCAGGAAGGATCATTCCCAAGAGTCATGTCCCATGCTGGGGGGAAGGTAGTGAGTTTATATGCTGAATTTGGCTTAGAGAGAGGCCACATTTGCTTAGTTATTTCATTTCCATGAGATCATACAATACTTGTCCTTTTGTGTTTGGCTTATTTCACTCAATATGCTGTCTTCAAGGTTCATCCATTTTATCGCTTTTATCAGGACTTCACTCCTTTTTACGGCCAAATAATATTCCATTGAATGTATATACCATATTTTGTTTATCCATTCATCTGTTGATGGACACTTGGGTTGCTCCCATCTTTTGAAAATTGTGAATAATGCTGCTATTAAAATCAGTGTGCAAATATTTCTTCAAGCCCTAGTTTTCAATTTTTTGGGGTATATACCTAGAAGTGTGTTTGCTGTATCACATGGATAATTGTATACCTAACTTTCTGAGGAACTGCAAAACTGTTTTCCACAATGGCTGCACTATTTAACATTTCCACCAACAATTAATGAATGTTCCTAATTCTCCACATCCTCTACAACACTTATTTTCTGTTTTTTTTTGTTTTTTTTTTTAATAATAGTAGCCATTCCAGTGGGTATGAAATGGTATCTCCTTGTAATTTTGATTTGCATTTCCCTAATGTTGAGTATTTTTTCATGTGCTTTTTGGCTATTTGTACATCTTCTTTGGAAAATCTTTATTCAAGTCTTTTGCTCATTTTAAAATTAGGCTGTTTGTCTTTTTGTTATTGAGTTATAGAATTTCTTTATATATTCTGGATAATAAACCCTTATCTAATATATAATTTCAAAGTATTTTCTCCCATTCTATATGTTGTCTTTTTTGCTTTCATGATGAAGTCTTTGATGCACAGAAGTTTTTACTTTGATGAAGTTATTTTTTAGTCTATTTTTTCTTTTGTTGCTTGTTCTTTTGGTGTAAAGTCTAAGAAACCGTTGTCTAAAAGAAGGTCATGAAGATATTACCCTGTGTTTTACTGTAGGAGTTTTATACTTTTTTTCTTATAGTTAGGTCTTTGATCCACTTTGAGTTAATTTTTGTATAAGGTGTGAGGTAGGGTTCCACCTTCTTTTGTTTTTTTAATTAGAGAAGTTGTGAGCTTACAAAACAATTATGAATTATGTGCAGAATTCTCATCCATCACTCCTTCACCAACACTTGGATTGTTGTGGAATATTTGTTACAGATTATGAAAGAACATCATCAAAATGTTACTGCTAACTATGGTCCATAGCTTACATTTGGTGTATATTTTTCATAATCCCCTGTGATGTTTAGGCTAATGTGTCAACTCAGCCAGGTAATTGTGTCCAGTTGTTTGGTCAAGCAAGCACTAGGCTAATTGTAATACAAGGACATTTATGAGCTTTAGACATCAGTGAGTTTACTACATAGATGGATGATTACATCTATGATCAACCAGGGATATTGCTGTCAGCAATGAGTGATGTTTATCCAATCAGTTGAATGCCTTAAAAGGGGAAGTGATTTTAGCATCCAGAGAAAATTTCCCAGCTTGTCTTTGGACAGCCAACATTTTCTGGAAACTCATCAAGGACTTTAACTGGACATTCATTGGAGTCCCTGGTTTGCAGTCTGTCTGTGGAACCTGGACTTGTGCATCCCTACGGTCACATGAGAGAATCTTATAAAATCTCACACTATTTACAGATATCTCCTGTTGATTCTGCTCCCTAGAGAACCCTAACTAATACACCCCCCTATTATTAACACCATGTGTATTAGTCAGCCAAAGGAGTGCTGATGCAAAATACCAGAAATCTGTTGAGTTTTATAAAGGGTATTTATTTGGGGTAGAAGCTTACAGTTATCAGGTCATGAAGTATAAGTTACATCCCTCACCAAAGTCTTGTTGCCACGTGTTGGAGCAAGATGGCTGCAGACATCAGCAAGGGTTTGGTCTTCATCTTCCTCTTAAGGCTCTGTGGTCCCAGCTTTTTCCAATATCAGCTGTAGGCTGGAATAAGTCTTGTCGTTCTCCTGGGTCTCATTTCTCTCTGGGCTCAGCTGCTCTGTTCTTTCCACAAGGTCAGTGGTAGACTATCAGGCTCTTTAGGCTTTTGACTCTCTTCCCAGGACTTGAATCTCTCCGGGATCAGCAGCTCTGCTCTCTACACAAGGCCAGCTGTGAACTATCAGGTGAAAGACTCATCTCTCTTCCCGGGGCCTCTGCTGTGTCTATGGAGCTGTCTCTATTCCTCTTGTTCTTCTGCGTGTTTATTTCCTGGGGCTCCAGCTCAAAACTCCAACTCTCTTCTCTGCTGCGTGGTTTTCTACTGACGTGGTCCAATCAAAGCCCTAATCACAGTTTAATCATGCCCAGAGGAACAGACAAGTTTACAAACATAATCCAATATCTATTTTTGGAATTCATAAACAATGCCAAACTACTACACCATGTATAAGTGTTTTACATTTGTTATAGTTCATGAGAAAACACTCTCATATTTGTACTGTTAACCACAGTCCATCATCCACCACATGGTTCACTGTGTTATACAGTTCCATATCTTGTACAATCCATCCAAATCCTACCTTACACCAAAGTGTACACTCAGTGACTCTCAGTTTCATCACAGAGTTGTGCTGTCATCACCTCAGTAAATTTTAGAACACTTTTCTTAGTCCAATAGAAAAAATCCCATACCTCCTTATCATTGACCTTTAGCATTGATATAGTACCTTCTTTGACATTGATGCAAGAATATTACAATATTGCTGTTAACTGTAGTCCATAAGCTACATTAATTGTATTTTCCCATGTATCACCATATTCTTACCACCTTGTAATAGTGACATACATTTGATCTAGTTTATAGAACAAGCATTCTTGTATTTGTACTATTAACCACAATCCTCATCCACTACTGAGTTCCCTATGTTATACAGTCCCTAGATTATTCTCTAGCTTTCTTTCATTTGACATTTACATCTCTAGACTACCCATTTCAGCCACAATCACATTTGTAAATTAGCAGTGTTAGTTATACTTACTATAATGTGTTACTATCAACTCTAATAATTTCCACACTTTTACAATCAAGCTAATTAAAAATTCTACATACATTAAGCATCCATACAGCTTCTCAGCCCTTCATCTTATCTCCTAGTATCTTATACTCCAGATTAAAAAAAAAAAGATTTTATTTATTTATTTCTCTCCCACTCCCCCCATTGCTTTTGCTCTCGTTGTCTGCTCTCTGTGTTTTTCTGTGTCTGCTTGTCTTCTATTTAGGTGGCACCGGGAACTGATCCCAGGACCTTCTGGAGTGGGAGAGAGGAGCTCAATCTCTTGCGCCATCTCAGTTCCCTGGTCTTCTGTGTCACTTGTTGTCTCTCCTCTGTGTCTCTTTTTGTTGTATCATCTTGCTCCACCAGCTTTCCACATGGGCCAGCACTCTGTGCGGGCCAGCACTCCTGCATGGCCCAGCACTCCTGTGTGGGCCAGCACTGCTGCACAGGCCAGCACTCCTGCATGGGCCAGCTTGCCTTTCACCAGGAGGCCACTGGAATCTAACCCTGGACCTCCTATATGTAGACAGGAGCCCAATCGCTTGAGCCACATCCATTTCCCTATACTCTAGATTTTAACTCTATGTGCTTAGTCTTTGTATTTAGTTCATATTAGACCATACAACATTTGTCTTTTTTTTTGGGGGGGCGGGTCGGGGTAGGTACTGGGACTGGGGATTGAACCTGGGACCTTATATGTGGAAAGCCAGCGCTCAACCACTGAGCCACATTGGCTCCCCTTTTTGTTCTTTTTTGTCTGGCTAATTTCACTCAGCATAATGTTCTCAAGGTTCATCCATGTTGTCATATATGCCCCAATTTCATTTCTTCTTTTTACAGCAGCATAGTGTTCCATCATACATATATACCACATTTTGTTTATTCATTCATTGGTTGATGGACATTTGGGTTGTTTCCATCTTTTGACAATTGTGGATAATGCTGCTATGAACATCCATGTGCAAATGTCTGTTCGTAACTCTGTTTTCAGTTCTTCTGGATATATTCCTAGTAGAGGAATTGTTGGATCATATGATAGTTCTATGTTCAGTTTCCTGGGGAACTGCCAAACTATCGTCCACAGTGGCTGTACCATTCTACATTCCTATTCCCACCAACAGTGAAGGAGTATTCCTATTTCTCCACATCCTCTCCAGCACTTGTAGTTTACTGTTTTTTAAATAAAGTTCATACTATAAGATGTGAAATGATATCTCGTTGTAGTTTTGATTTGCATTTCCCTAATGGCTGGTGATATTGAACATTTTTTGAAACAGCTCTTTGGCCATTTGTATTTTCTCTTTGGAGAAATGTGTATTTAAGCCTTTTGCCCATTTTTTAATTGGATTGCTTGCCTTTTTATCAAGTTGTATAATCTCTTTATGTAACATAGAAATCAAACCCTTATTGGATATATGGTTTCCAGATGTTTTTCTCCCTTGAGTAGGCTGCCTTTTCACATTCTTGACAAAAGTCCTTTGAAGCACAATAGTGTTTAAATTTGAAGAGGTCCCATTTATCATTTTTTCTTTCATTGCTTGTGCTTTAGGTGTAAGGTTTAAGGAACCACCATTTACCACCATGTCTTGAAGAGGTTCTTGAAGAGGTTCCCCTACATTTTCTTCTAGGAGTTTGATGAGTCTAGCTATTTATGTTTAGGTCTTTGATCAATTTTAAGTTAATTTTTGTATAAGGTGTGATATAGGGATCTTCTCTATTTCTTTTGGATATGGATATCCAGTTCTCCCAGTATCATTTGTTGACTAGACTGTTCTGATCCAGCTGAGTAGGTTTGACAGCCTTGTCAAAAATTACTTGACCATAGATATGAGGGTTTGTTTCTGAACCATCACTTTGGTTCCATTTGTCTATATGTCTGTCTTTATGCCAGTACCATGTTGTTTTTTTTAATCACTATAGCTAGGTAATATGATTTAAAGTCTGGAAGTGAGAGTCCTCCAACTTTGTTCTTCCTTTTTAAGATGTTTCTGGCTATTTGGGGCTCCTTACCCTTTGGCTTTTTCATTTTTAAAAAATAGGCTGTTGGAATTTTTATCAGGATTGCATTGAATCTGTAAATCTATTTGGGTAGACTTGACATCTTAATGATATTTAGTCTTCCAATCCATGAACATGGAATGTCCTTCTATTTATTTAAGTCATCTTTGATTTCTTTTAGCAATGCATTGTATTTTTCTGAATACAGGTCCTTTACATCCTTGGCTAAATTTATTTCTAAATATTTGATTCTTTTAGTCACTTTTGTAAATGAAATTTTTTCCTGACTTCCTCCTCAGATTGCTCATTACTAGTGTCTAGAAACACTACTGATTTTTGCATATTAATCTTGTATCCCACCACTCTGCTGAACTTGCTTATTAGCTCTAGTAGCTTTGTTGTATATCCTGCTCTTTTGGGGTGCAATGTTCTATATACATCTATTAGGTTTAGTTCATTCATCATATTATTCAAGCTCTCTGTTTCCTTAATGATCATCTGCCCAGATGTTCTAGCCAATGATAAGAGTGGTGTATTGAAGTCTCCAACTATTATTGTAGAAGCATTTATTTCTCCCTTCAGTTTTGCTAGTTTTTGCCTCATGTATTTTGGGGCACCCTGGTTAGGTGCATAAATATTTATGATTGTTTTCTCTTCCTGGTTTATTGTGCATTGTATTATTATATAATGTCCTTCCTTGTCTCTAATAACAGCATTGCTTTTAAGATCTCTTTTATCTGATATAAGCATAGCTATTCCACCTTTTTTACTTTTTTGGTTACTGTATGTGTGGAATACCTTTTTTCAGCTTTTCACTTTCAGTCTATTTGTATCTTTGGTTCTAAGGTAAGTCTCTTGTAGACAGCATATAGATGGCTCATATTTTCTTAGCCATTCTGCCAGTCTGTGTCTTTTGATTGGGGAGTTTAATCCATTAACATTCAATGTTATTACTGTAAAGGCAATTCTTACTTCATTTTGACCTTTTTTGGTTTATCTGTCATGTCTTATTTTCACCACTCTTTTTACAGGTTTAGTTAGTTTTACTGATAATCTTCATTTCTAGACTGTCTTCCAAAGCTCAGGCCTCTCATCTTTCCTTTTCAGGCTGCAGAACTCTCTTTTGTATTTTATGCAAGGTCAGTGTCTTGGTGACAAACTCTCTCAGTTTCTGTTTATTTGGGAATATTTTAAACTCACCCTCATTTTTTTTTTTCCCACCCTCATTTTGAAAGACGGTCTTGCCAGATATAAGATTCTTGGCTGGCAGTTTTTCTCTTTAAGTATCTTAAATATATCATACTACTGCCTCTTACTTCCATGGTTTATTATGAGAAACCAGCATTTAATCTTATTGGGCATCTCTTGTATGTGATACATTACTTTTCTCTTGCTGCTTTCAGAATTGTCTCTTTATCTTTGGCATTCTGATTAGTATGTGTCTCCAAACAGGTCTATTCAGATTTATTTGGGTTGGAGCATGTTGTACTTTTTGGACAAGGATTTCTATGTTCTTCAAAAGAGTTGAAAAATTTTCTTCTATTATTTCCTCAAATATTCCTTCTGCCCCTTTTCCCTTCCCTTCTCTTTCTGGGACACTCATGACACATACGTTTGCATGTATCTTGCTGTCATTTATACCCTGTTCAAATTTTTCCTTTCTTTTCTTTATCTGTTCTTTTGTTGTTTGCTTTCAGAGGCCCTGTCTTCAAGCTCATTGATCCTTTCTTCTGCTTCTTCAAATCTGATGTTATATGCTTCCAGTGTATTTTTAATATCTTTTATTGTGACTTTCATTCCCATAACATATCCTTTTTT